>JAVIAB010000091.1:43883093-43948093 GCA_032433765.1 Megaustenia siamemsis | reverse complement strand
TATACGTCTCCGATGAGATATGTGGACATGTTCGGAGTGCAATGATGAAAACCCATAAATAACTCAATCTCCGATGAAGAATCTCACTCGGTAAATTCCGGCCTTAACATAAAACGTATCACACTCTGTGGCATAATTCTGATATAATCCATGATTGTAAAGATTAATTGTATCCACGATATTCATGTTGTGATTTATAACCATTTCATTCAATCATTCCCCCATCCGACAAACCCCCAAGATAGGATAATGCCGTAAAGATATTTTTTATTTTATTTATTCACTTTCCTCCCGGGCCGAAGACGACATAAAGGGCGGAGGTCATTGTTCTTCATTCATGATTGATAAGCTGCCGCTAGTTCTTGTAGTTCTTAGTGGTATCTTAGTTCCATAGCCGAGCCTTCCCTAGTAATTGTTCTGCCTAGTGTTTCTCTTTGTCTACCTTACTTTCATTTACAAGATGGTTTTCCACATGAAGGCCTGATGGCTTTGTCTTTCTTCATTCATTCGCAGAAACTGGTCGGTGTATTTCAAACTTCTTGTAAAACGCGACTCTTATTCTTGTTTAGTTTCTTCTCCTATCTGTCCGTTTGAAATGTATTCTCACCAGCAAAGATTTGAAATTATTTGGAGATATTTGTTTTTAGAAAGATATTTAATTTCCTGTCTCAGCTGTATCTATCTATCTATCTATCTATCTATCTATCTATCTATCTATCTATCTATCTATCTATCTATCTATCTATCTATCTATCTATCTATCTATCTATCTATCTCTATCTATCTATCTATCTATCTATCTATCTATCTATCTATCTATCTATCTATCTATCTATCTATCTATCTATCTATCTATCTATCTATCTATCTATCTATATCTATCTATCTATCTATCTATCTATCTATCTATCTATCTATCTATCTATCTATCTATCTATCTATCTATCTATCTATCTTCTATCTATCTATCTATCTATCTATCTATCTATCTATCTATCTCTATCTATCTATCTATCTATCTATCTATCTATCTATCTATCTATCTATCTATCTATCTATCTATCTATCTGTCTGTCTGTCTGTCTGTCTGTCTGTCTGTCTGTCTGTCTGTCTGTCTGTCTGTCTGTCTATCTGTCTATCTGTCTATCTGTCTATCTGTCTATCTGTCTGTCTGTCTAACTATTGACCTTTCGAGCCGTAGCCGGCACATATGGCGTAGACCAAGATACTCCTTCTCTTATCTGAATTTTTATTCTAGCAGTTTTCAATTCTTTTAAAGATATTTTATCAAATCTCGCCATTTGTCTCTGTTCTGTACAAGCAGCTCTATCTCATTGAGGGAGCCGAATCCTGCCGCTCTTGCCTCTCTCATCTATGTTCTTCTCAGCGTCTCTCTGGGTCTTCCTCTTTTTCTCTTACCTGTTGTTTCCCATATGAGGGCTTGCTTTGCTATTCGGTTATTATGTCTTCTCATCACATGTCCAACATATGACCATCGTCTTTTCTTTATTACTGAAGATATTAGTGGTTGATTGACGATTTCTCTAATTTCGATGACGTTAAGCGATGTCCCAGCTGTATAGTAGTGGTATAATATATTTATAGTTTACATTTAAAAAAACGGGACAATTATTGACCGTTTCATTTAAAAAAGGACAATAATTTGCAGTTTCATTAAAAGCGAGACAATAATTCATAGTTTCTTTTTAAATTTGAGAAAAAAATTCACACTTTCATCTAAAAAATAAAAATTAAGTTTCATTTAAAAAGGGAGAAAAATTGAGTTTTTTTTTTTAAACGGGAAAAATTGAGTTTTTATTAAAAACGGGACAAAAATTAACAGTTTTGTTAAAAAACGGGACAAACATGAAAAATTTTGTTAAAAACAGTAAACCCCCCCCCCCCCCCCCCCGGCCAAAAAAATAAATTAAAAAAATGACAGGTTTGTTTAAAATGGACAAATATTTCATTTATTTAAAATGACGAAACAACCAGGGAGTATTTAAAAAAAATATATATAAAATAAAAAAACCGGTACTGTCCTGTTTAAAACGTTAAGTATCGTCATAAAAAATCATGCATAGACGATTCTTGTTCTTGCATACAGGATCAAATTTACCACACGTGGGCGGAATCGATTACTATTCCGATATCTTCTTTTCATTGGACACATTAAATATGAGAGTGTACGAGCTCCGTGACACATGTACATATCTCTTATATAATCTATCTTCCTTTCGAGCCGAAGACGGCACATAGGGCAGAATCATAATCTCGAAAACAGAAACCTTGCGTGCCAAAATGGCACATATTGCAAAGATCACTGCTTCTAAAATCTATGGTCTGTTTCCATGACAATACTTTTTACAATGACAGCTTGTCAAGCCATCGATCAGTCTCCTTAGTCGCCTCTTACGACATGCCTGGAAGGTCACAGTGTCACTATTCTTTATATAATAACAGACATAAATTGAAATAAATAGTAATGTTTTTAAATAGTAATTGTTATCAATAGTAATTTTTCAAAAGCAGCAATATTTTAAAATAGTAATCTTTGCCTAGCAGTTCTTTTTATAAATAGTACACTTTAAAATAGTAATATTTAAAAATAACCACAAAAATATTAATATTTATAGAACATCATCATCATCATCATCATCATCATCAAGCAGCGGGCCTGCTGGTGTTGGTGATCATGTCTCTCCACAACTTTTGATTTCGACAGCTATTTATCATTTCTGTTGTTGACTTTCTCTCAAGCCATTCTCTTAAGCTGGCGGGTATTTTTTCTCTTTGCTTCCCTCTATCTCTTCGTCCCTCAATTTCTCCAGTTGTTAAACTAAAAGTAGTGGAAGTGAGGAAGAGTTCTGGCCACCTCACCTCTAAATATTGTGATTTATTATTGCTGTGAAATGTTATAATTCATTCTACCCACGACATCGTCATCATCATCATCATCACCATCATCGTCATCATTATCTTTCCAGTGACGTCAGTCGTTACACGGGACTCAGTGTTCCTCGTTTAAAATTTCTGTTTTGGGCATCCTTCTCAATTTTATTAAAATGGTAGATACCTACTGTCCTTGCTACTCTTGGCAGTTTTCTTCTTAGTCTCTCTTAATGCCGAACTCCTTTCTTGGTCTTGTTGTTTCCTATTTAAGGGTCTGCTCTCTTCTTGTCTCGCCTTGTCACATGCGCTATCGTATACCCCCATCTTCCCTTGATAACATTGTTGATTGCGTTTCCATTTCACTTTTCTTTGCACACAACCATCTGTAGCATTACTAAAGCCTGCGGACTGAGATGGAAATCCTGGAATCACCCAAAGTTTGTGACGTCCTCAACTAAGCGCGCTATAGACGATGACGTCGTTTTACCTACAACTGACTGCTCGCAAAGTTGAAAACGTCACAAAACATTGAGTGATTCCTTTCGCCCCCCCCCCCCCAAGGCCTTAGTACACTGTTGATGTCTGTGTTCTTGCACCGATCATGAATTAATAGCATTGTATGCAAAGTATTTTCCTTAAGACATTTGTTCTTAAATCCATATAGCTTATCCACAGCCATCTATAGATTTACAAAGGCCCGCAGGCTGGCAAGAAATTCCCGGAAAACCTCTAACCCCTTCTTTTTTCCTTCTTCATTTGCCTTTCAGCGTCGAGGGGAGATATAATTTGCGGTCTTTTGGTCCTCTGTCGCTGTTATGTTTCCTAGTGTTTCTAATATTCCGTCAATCCATCATTGGATTTTCGTCGTCGACCCTTTGGTCTAGTGTTCTCGCAACGTTTATTGAGGGCTCGTTGTGTTTTCATTTTTCTGCTTTGTCACGTGACCAAACCATTTTATCTGTTGTTTCTATATATATTCTGTAGCGGGGGTTATTCCATAGCTTTGCGTGCAGGGGCGGCTGTAGTGGTTGTGCTCCTACAGCTAAGACGCTAATTGAAGTGTTTCCCTATTTTACTTTATCCCCGCGTAATTTATAAATCTATAGATGCCTATGGTTTATCAATAGCACACTAGGTGGATTAACTTGCCAGGAGAAAATATCTGGCACCAAGAAAGCCAAACATAAAACCCTTGTTAACAGCACTATTCCCTATATTTTAGCATTCCTGGCACAGTCGAACCTTCTCTTCAGCAGTCGAGTGCGAAGTAATCAAAATCACATGATTTTTCTACTAATAGAGAACAAGACAACTAAAATATAACAGTAAAAAGTTATGTTGCTGGCTAAAACAGTCTTGTGTTACGAAACACTGAAATGTTAGCTACACGCATAACGTTTTATCACCACAAACACCGGCAGTGCTAAAAATGGGCATTCAAAGAAAACCAAAAAAAATAACTTGATGCAGTGCAGTGGCGCATTAACACTCCAGTCCGTTATACTGGGGGCCCAGGGTGGTCGGAAGTACAAACAATAAGAGCGTATGAAGATTGATTAATACTGCCTTTATAATTTTATATTGTTCATTATATTCCTTCCTTCCTTCCTTCCTTCCTTCCTACCTCCTCCCTCCCCCTCCCTCCCTCCCTCCTTCCTTCCTTCCCTTCCTTCCTTCCTTCCTTCCTTCCTTCCTTCCTTCCCTTCCTTCCTTCCTTCCTTCCTTCCTTCCTTCCTTCCTTCCTTCCTTCCTTCCTCTCTCCCCCTCATTTCTTTCTTTCTTTCTTTCTTTTTTTCTTTCTCACTTTCTCTTTCTAACTGTCTCTCTCTCTTTCTTAATAGGAATAATTATTTTTATGTTGCTGTGTATTTTGCATATTGCCACTCAATACATTTGACCTCTTTCTACAAATAGTTTGTTTTGAGAATGTTCCTGCGAGAACAGGAGAAATAACCTCGACTACAAACTACTGCTGCCTTAAGGTTCTGGCACATGAAAACATGTAGCGAGCTAGCAATACTGTGGACAGAGCTGCAGAAACACATTCTACAAGAAGTGCAACTGGATATGGAAGATATTAATACTATTTGCACAGCAGCTTGCCACTAATACTTTAGTTGATTGGTGGCTTCGGTAACCTGGTTGGGAAAACCACCCGACTGCGTACCGAAGTTCAGACAACAGATGAAAACAAACAATTATGTATATGATAATTATGTTAGTAAACTGGACTACAAAGGACAAGGGGTAGGGTTCGATCCCAAACGACGGCTTCCGGGTTCACCCAGACTTAAATGGGTACCGGATTTTTTTCTGGGAAAGTAAAGCAGCACGGCGTAATGCCGACCACAGTACTCCAAAAATAATGGGCTGAAGGTCTCTAAAATATAGGGTCACTAACACCATATTTCCTATACGCCACTTGGCGTTACTTTACTTTTTATAAAACACGCATGTTTGGCAGTGCTGTTTTAGTTGCCTTTATTTCTTGCCCGATTTAGAAATATGACTCGTATACGGTTGTTTTGTGGTACATTCAGAGTGATCATTGGAAGATGTAATAACATTAGTGGTAGGTAATTGAATGTTTCACACCAAAAAGTGCTGAAAGCGAACAGAGACCCAACGCTGACTGCGTGCTTCATGATCAACAAACAACAGAGCTAATTCAGAATCTACTACACCTCCACATGGTGCTTCTGGAAACATACTAACCAGTCTGGACAAGTGAGTAAGGATTTAATGGGAAGGCAATCCAGTACTAAAACGCCGCGTTGAAGTCAGATGTTTTGGGCTGAAGATCACAAATAGCACAGCCCAGCTGCAAACTACAACAGAAGAGTTATTCGTCTACTTAATGACATTTTAAGGGCGGATGAGGAAGAGAACTATTCGTTTCTTTATTAGTCGCCGATTGAACGTGAGAATGAGAGAGAGAGAGAGAGAGAGAGAGAGAGAGAGAGAGTCAGACGGATAATATTTCATCTAAAATGCCACATTGAGGCTTGAACAAACAGCCGTGAAAGATATACCAAAGCTTCACTGGATTGGTTAGAGTTAATAATGGCATTTATGAAGCCGTGGATTTTTAAATTCCTTTTTTCGATTTCTCAATTGAGGACACACACCCTTCCCCCACCGCGAACACTATGGTTACGTCATTAACGGTATGAATAATTATCGTTTTGGCAGCGATAACGTACAATTTATCAAACGATCTGGCACAAATTCTTGAGAATGGCTACACAAAGTCACAGAGCATGAACAATACAGGGGTCTGCCAACTATTCTCCGGGATATGAGATCAATATTTATGACTTTGTGGTAATAATTATTATTAATAACTATTGCTAACCAAGCAAGTAGTTTAATGTAATAATAATTATTATTAATGACGAAATAATGAAAGAGAATATCATAGAACGGACAAGCCTCGCCTTCGAAGGGTTCCAAAGAATGAATGAAGAAGGAGAAATATGGAGAAGATAACGGAGTCTATCAATGAATGGTGCCTCAGCCACCCCAGGGGTTATACATGACGAAGAAAACGAAGAAAAAGAATAAGAAGAAAAAAGAAGAAGCAGGAAGAAGAAAGAAGAAGAAAGAAGAGGAAGAAGGAAGAAGAAGAAGAAGAAGAAGAAGAACAAGGAAGAAGAAGAAGAAGAAGAAAGAAGAAGAAATAAGAAGTAAGAAGAAGAAAGAAGAAGAAGAAGAAGGAAGAAGAAGAAGGAAGAAGAAGAAGAAGTAAGAAGAAGAAAGAAGAAGAAGAAGAAGAGGAAGAAGGAAGAAGAAGAAGAAGGAAGAAGAAGAAGAAGTAAGAAGAAGAAAGAAGAAGAAGAAGAAAGAAAAAGGAAGAAGAAGAAGAAGAAGAAGAAGAAGAAGAAGAAGAAGAAGAAGAAGAGGAAGAAGGAAGAAGAAGAAGAAGTAGAAGAAGGAAGAAGAAGAAGAAAGAAGAAGAAATAAGAAGGAAGAAGAAGAAAGAAGAAGAAGGAAGAAGAAGAAGAAACAAGAAGAAATAAGAAGTAAGAAGAAGAAAGAAGAAGAAGAAGAGGAAGAGGAAGAAGAAGAAGAAGAAGAAGTAAGAAGAAGAAAGAAGAAGAAGAAGAAGAAGAAGAAGAGGAAGAAGGAAGAAGAAGAAGGAAGAAGAAGTAAGAAGAAGAAAGAAAAAGGAAGAAGAAGAAGAAGAAGAAAAAAGAAGAAGGAAGAAGAAGAAGAAGGAAGAAGAAGAGGAAGAAGAAGAAAGAAGAAGAAGAAGAAGAAGAAGTAAGAAGAAGTAAGAAGAAGAAAGAAGAAGAGGAAGAAGAAAGAAGAAGAAGAAGGAAGAAGGAAGTAGAAGAAGAAGTAAGAAGAAGTAAGAAGAAGTAAGAAGAAGAAGAAGAAGGAAGAAGAAGAAGAAGAAAGAAGAAGAAGAAGTAAGAAGAAGTAAGAAGAAGAAAGAAGAAGAAGAAGAGGAAGAAGAAAGAAGAAGAAGAAGGAAGAAGAAGAGGAAGAAGGAAGGAAGTAGAAGAAGAAGTAAGAAGTAAGAAGAAGAAAGAAGAAGAAGAAGAAGAAGAAGAAGAAGAAAGAAGAAGGAAGAAGAAGATAAAGTAAGAAGAAGTAAGAAGAAGAAAGAAGAAGAAGAAGAAGAAGAAGAAGGAGAAGAAGAATAAAGAAGAAGGAAGAAGAAGAAAAAGTAAGAAGAAGAAGAAGAAGAAGAAGAAAGAAGAAGAAGAAAGAAGAAGGAAGAAGAAGAAGAAGGAAGAAGAAGAATAAAGAAGAAGGAAGAAGAAGAAAAGTAAGAAGAAGTAAGAAGAAGAAGGAAGAAGAAGAAGAAAGAAGAAGGAAGAGAAGAAGAAGGAAGAAGAAGAAGAAAGAAGAAGGAAGAAGAAGAAGAAGGAAGAAGAAGAAGAAAGAAGAAGAAGAAGAAGAAGAAGTAAGAAGAAGTAAGAAGAAGAAAGAAGAAGGAAGAAGAAGGAAGAAGAAGAAGAAGAAATTAAACACTTTTTAAGAAACCCAATAACGTACTAAAAGCCATCTTGAATGGGAAAATGCATGGTAAACGTGGGTAAAACAAACAAGACGTAATCTGACATCAAAAGAGGACAGAAGATGCTATGATAACGCCCACCATCAATGTTGGAGATAGGGTTTAGATGTCCTCCACGTTAAAAAAAACATGCGAAGTCTAAACGGCGACAATTATTATTACTGTTATTATTATTATTATTATGAGTGTTAATATTATGAGTATTAACATTATGAGTATTAATATTATGAGTATTAATATTAAAAGAATTATTATTAGCTTTGAAATTAAACTAGGACGGTTTAATTATGGTTTATTTTTATCCACAATAGTTTCACCTCTTAAAGGCTTTATACAGGTAATTTAT
The DNA here is from genome assembly GCA_032433765.1 of Megaustenia siamemsis. Lineage (NCBI taxonomy): Eukaryota > Metazoa > Mollusca > Gastropoda > Stylommatophora > Ariophantidae > Megaustenia > Megaustenia siamemsis. The sequence continues at coordinate 43,939,829 of JAVIAB010000091.1, read as the reverse complement.
CTCATCTTAAGGCTTTATGCATGTAATTTATCTCTTCTTAAGATAACAGGTAACTTATATGTGACTAAGGTAACCCATGTATTTTGTCTCCCCTAAGGTAATTGGTAATTTACCTGTGGCTAATGTAACCCAGGTATTTTGCCTCCCCTAAGGTAACTGGTAATTTACCTGTGACTAAGGTAGCCCACGGAGAACTGAAAGGTAGAAGAATAAGAAGAGGAAAGTAATCAAGGTAAACTGTCTCTCCCTGGGGTATTTGAAGTAATGTATAATTGACTAATGTAACCCAAGTAATTTGTCTCGCTTGAAGGTAATCCAAGTAACCAGCACAGAAAACTTACCTTCTCGAATGTTGACTATGTGTTTATGTTTTAGATTCGATAAGATTTGTATCTCTCTTCTTATCTGTGCCTGGTCGGTTTCATCCTGGATCTTGGTCTTCCTGATGTACTTAATGGCAACCTGATCGGAAAAGAGAGAACATTCACGTTTCATTAATTTAGATGGAAGAATATATGTATGTTTAAGTATGCGGCTAATTTCAGCCGGAACTGTCAGGAAAGCGCCATTTTAAATTATGATGACATTAGTGGTCACATGACAGAGCATCACAATTAATTCATTAAAAAATACTGTAGAGTCCCGTCACGCCAAATGGCGTCTAGGGAATATGGTGTTAGTGACCAAAAATAAAATAAAAACTTCGGCACAGTATTTTGGGGTAATATCGTCGGTATTACGCCCGTGCCGCTTTACTTTCCCAGAAAAAGATCTGGTACCCATTTAAGGCAGGGTGAACCCGGAAGCCGTCGGTCAGGATCGAACCCGACCTTTTGTCCTTTGTAACCAAGTTCACTAACCACTGAGCTAGCGCGGCTGCTATAATTCACTCATGCCTGTTTGTAATTTCCATTTGACAGATTTAGTCAAGAACTGGAGACCTGGCATTAAAAAAAAATCATGACACACGCACTAACATCAAATACTTTCAACAAATCGACAAACATCTGGGGATCTAAAGTTCTTAGTAAACAAACAAAACTCAGATTGTTCAGCTCTTGTATGATACCAGTGGGGACTTCCGGTCAATATGGCGGATAGGCGACAGGAACCGTTGAGGCACTGTCTGAAAAGTGATCCTTGTTGCAGTTTCCTCCAAGCCCGGCTTGCTGCCGGAGCTACTGAGTTTAGTGCTCTGTGCACACCGTGATCTGTGTTTTTTTTATCGGATGATGTTTCTATATTACGATTGCTTACGATGAATGATGATATCGTATGACGAAGGACAGTTTAGCTGCGTTCACTTTCGGTGCCGCTTGGCCTTTAAGTCTTTTAGCGTGTGTTGTAGCGGCTATAATGGGGACTGTAGCTGCCTTATTTTGTTTGGATACTCAGTGAGATGTTAATACGAAGATTCCACTGGCACGGGCAGTTGAGCAATTATGGATTTTCATTCGTTTGCCTCGATACCGGAGCCTCCGAATAACTATAACTATGATACCAGTGCTGTTGTATTGATGTGAAAGTTGGACATCCACCAAGACTTTAGATAAGAAATTAAAAGCTTTTGAAAATAAACGTCTCCGAAAAGTCTTAAACGTAAGTTAGAGAGTACATTTCAAACAATAAGATTAAAAAAAAAAAACTATCTTTACGTCACATAGTACCATTGCTGGTGTATGACGGGTGGCAATGATAGAACCAGAGGGATAAAGGCCGCTTGGTCAAGCAGTCGCCACGACGTGTGAGACTCAGGATTTTTATTTCACCCCCGATAGAAAAAATCCTTTCTGTCTACCGCGGGCTTCGAACACCGAACGTCGGCTTTTCAGTCAGCGGAGCAGTGGTTTTAGCCGCACGGCCACGCGCACCTCACTAAGATAAGAGATGCAATTTAGCAAGTAGCTTTATTGGAAGGAGGCATTGGAGATACATCTGTTATTTGCTGAGAATGAATAAAGAAAGACTTTCCCGTCTGGCATTCATGTGGAAACCATCTGGTAAAATAAATTAAGGCAAACCAAAAGAAATGATAGGGAAGGTTCAACAATGGAACTAATAAACAACGAAGAAGAAACAAGAACTAGCCTCGTCAATCGTAGAGAGCTATGACTTCCGTCCTATGCGTCGTCACTAATATCATCATCATCATCATCATCATCATCATCATCATCATCATCATCATCATCATCATCATCATCATCATCATCATCATCAAGTACCGGGCCTGCTGGCGTAGGTGATCATGTCTCTCCACAACTTTCGATCTCGACAGTTATTTATCTTTTCTGTTGTTGACCTTCTGCCAAGCCATTCTTTTAAGCTGTCTGGTATCTTTTCTCTTTGCTTCCCTCTATCTCTTCGTCCCTCAATTTTTCCAGTTGTTACAATATATTCCAGTTGTTCTTTTCTCATTACACGGCCAAAAATGATGATTGTTTCTTCCTAATAATAGAAATTAGCTCTCATTTTGCTTTGATCTCTTTCAGAACGATTTCTTAACTGTCCTTGGTATTCTCAACATTCTTCTGTAAAACCACATTTCTACAGACCCTAGTGATTTACAAAATACAATACATATAATAATATACAATATTTTGATAAATATAAGTATGGCAGAAGTTCTGGGGTTTGGTATATTGCGTGTGATTATCGGATTATTAACTTTTTGGACTGTGATTGTATCTACATGTCTACGTACTACTGTGTATTAATGTCAACATACTTCTGTGCCACTTTAATTCTGTTTTCCTTTAATTCTGTTTTCCTTTAATTCTGTTTTCCTTAATTCTGTTTTCCTTTAATTCTGTTTTCCTTTAATTCTGTTTTCCTTTAATTCTGTTTTCCTTCATTTCCTTGACAACTCTTTCTATCGTTACTTTTTTCAAGCCATCTCTTATCCCATCTATTTCAACTGCACGTTTTCCTCTTTCCTTTCTTTCTTTCTTTCTTTCTTTCTTCTTTCTTTCTTTCTTTCTTTCTTTCTTTCTTTCTTTCTTTCTTTCTTTCTTTCTTTCTTTCTTTCTTTCTTTCTTCCTTCCTTTCTTTCTTTCTTTTCCTCCTTTCTTTCTTTCGTTCTTTCCACTTCTTTTTTTTCGTTCTCTAGCCTTGTTTGCTTGTTTGATTGTTTCTTTCTTTGCTTCTTACTTTGCGTCTTTCTTTTTTTCCCCGTCCTTTTTCTCTTTTTTTTGTGTCCTTACAAAGCATCACCCATTAGAGTCCCAGCGCGTCAGACATCACGACATCAATTTCTCTTGTATATTGCCATGAAGGTGCTTTCATTATTTTCATATTGTTTTATAATTTAACATTTATTTACATTTAAACAAACTCCTACTAAATTGACACAAACACCTCTAGGATGAGGGAGCCGCGATAGCTCAGTGGTTAGTGAACTGGACTACAAAGGACAAGAGGTAGGGTACGATCCCAACCGACGGCTTCCAGGTTCACCCAGCCTTTAATGGGTACCGAATTTTTTCTGGGAAAGTAAAGCGGCACGGACTTAATACTGACCTCATTACCCCAAAAATCAGGTGCTGACGGTCTGTAAAATATATGGTCACTAACACGATATTACCTATATGCCACTTGGCGTGACGGGGGTACTTTACTTTTTACTTTACCTCTAGAATGAAATAACTGAAAGAAATACTTTGGTACAAGTGGGCCTTTGAATTAATGCTTTTGTACAACCCGGCTTTTAAATTAAATACTTTGGTACAACCCGGCCTTTAAATTAAATACTTTGGTACAATCGGCCATAAAATTAAATACTTTGGTACAAGTGGACCTTTGAATTAATAATTTGGTACAAGTGGGCCTTTGAATAAATACTTTGGTACAAGTGGGCCGTTGAATAAATACTTTGGTACAAGTCGGCCTTTGAATTAATACTTTGGTACAAGTTGGCCTTTGAATTAATACTTTGGTACAAGTGGGCCTTTGAATTAATACTTTGGTACAAGTGGGCTTTTGAATAAATACTTTGGTACAAGTGGGCCTTTGAATTTATACTTTGGTACAAGTGGGCCTTTGAATTTATACTTTGGTACAAGTGTGCCTTTGTATAAATACTTTGGTACAAGTGGGCCTTTGAATTAATACTTTGGTACAACCCTGCATTTATCGGGACTGAGAGGTTGTAGGTTCAAATCCCGACTACACCGGTTGAGATTTTTATTTATGATTTCTCTCTGCAGCAACCACCCCTGGTCTCAGCAGCGAGGCCCGGCTTGAAACGTCAGTTACGCATCGACGGAAAAAACGTGAGTACCTCCGAAGTCGGAGTTATCTGCCTGCGCGGCGAGGGACCCCTATGCACACGGCTGCCAGGGAAAATTGAATTAACACGCAAAATTCACTTCCTAGTCTCTAGGGACTTCGTCAGAGTTGAAAGCTGGCGAACGCAACAACAACAACAAATTAAATACACTGGTACAGCCCAGTCTTTAAATTAAATATTTTGGTACAACCCGGCCTTTTAATTAAATACTTTGATACGTTCGTTCGTTCGTTCGCTTTCGTCAGCTTTGACCTCTGACGAAGTCCCACCCACTCAATTTTGTGGGACTGAATTTTGCGTGTAAAGTCTGTTTTATCCCAATACAGGATGCCCCTCGCCATGCAGGCAGAATTACTCCGACTTCAGAGGTACTAATTTTTAGGGAATTAGTAAAACCCAGGTGTCCTCGCCAGGGTACGAACCCCGGCTGTTGCCGTGGTAAGCCAACCGCCTATCGATTGCGCTAACCGGACACCCAATACTTTGGTACAACTCTGCCATTAAATTAAATATTTTTGTACAACCCGCCTTTTAATTAAATACTTTGGTACAACTCTGCCATTAAATTAAATATTTTGGTACACCCCGCCCTTTAAATGTGTCCTGCGTGTGAAGTATAGACATCTCGACTTTCAGACAAAACATTCACATCACCTTTACTTATCGGACGAGTGGAGAGAAATTCAAAGCCAGGTTTTCGCTCTGGCGCTTGGGAGGTCCAAACTAGATTGAGGAGCCGGGCTCGCTGGTTCGTGTTTGACATTCTAATTTGAGTCTGGCCCCAGTAACGTCTTTGAAGTTGGGAGCAGGAAAGTATCAATCACAGCTTGTGTGTTTCGTTCTAAAAGTTGCATTTGACTTCGAATTGTGGAAGTTTTGCAACGTTTGTGGATGAAGAAGTGATGAGATTAGTACTTTCTTCTTATTGTTGAAATTTAATAGGATATTTTTTTAACAATAGGACAAATGACAATAAATTAAGTGGAGTCTGTAGAAATGTTTTACACAAGAATGTTGAAAATACCATGGACAGATAAGTAGAGTAATAAAGATATTCTTGAAGAGGCCAAAGCAAAGAGAGAGCTGATATCCAATATTAGAAAGAAACAATCATAATTTTTTGGCGATGTAATGAGAAACAGCTGGAATATATTGTAACAACTGGGAAACAGAGAGACAGCTTAAGCCAAGAGAAAATATACCAGACAGCTTAATAGAATGGCTTGGCAGAAGGTCAACAACAGAAGTGATAAATAACTGTCGAGATCAAAAGTTGTGGAGAGACATGATCACCTACGCCAGCAGACATGCCACTTGATGATGATGATTTTATCTTCCCGGGAAGACATAAAGGAGAACACCAACTAAAGTATCAGTCTTAAGCAACTGTGCAGTACGAGGGTGAGTTGCCCCCTCGCCCGTGAAATCATCTCTCGACTTTTGCTCGCTCACCGCTGGCTATAGAAACTCTACGAGACTAGAGACACTCAATATTTGTAATTGAAGAACGCACTTGAGATATGGCTTCTTTTAAACCAGCTACCCCCGCAAGGTTCTTGACCAGCTACCCCGCAAGGTTCTTGACCAGCTACCCCCGCAAGGTTCTTGACCAGCTACCCCGCAAGGTTCTTGACCAGCTACCCCCGCAAGGTTCTTGACCAGCTACCCCCGCAAGGTTCTTGACCAACTACCCCCGCAAGGTTCTTGACCAGCTACCCCGCAAGGTTCTTGACCAGCTACCCCCGCAAGGTTCTTGACCAGCTACCCCCGCAAGGTTCTTGACCAGCTACCCCCGCAAGGTTCTTGACCAGCTACCCCCGCAAGGTTCTTGACCAGCTACCCCCGCAAGGTTCTTGACCAGCTACCCCCGCAAGGTTCTTGACCAGCTACCCCGCAAGGTTCTTGACCAGCTACCCCGCAAGGTTCTTGACCAGCTACCCCGCAAGGTTCTTGACCAGCTACCCCCGCAAGGTTCTTGACCAGCTACCCCCGCAAGGTTCTTGACCAGCTACCCCCGCAAGGTTCTTGACCAGCTACCCCGCAAGGTTCTTGACCAGCTACCCCCGCAAGGTTCTTGACCAGCTACCCCGCAAGGTTCTTGACCAGCTACCCCCGCAAGGATCTTGACCAGCTACCCCGCAAGGTTCTTGACCAGCTACCCCCGCAAGGTTCTTGACCAGCTACCCCCGCAAGGTTCTTGACCAGCTATCCCCGCAAGGTTCTTGACCAGCTACCCCCGCAAGGTTCTTGACCAGCTACCCCGCAAGGTTCTTGACCAGCTACCCCGCAAGGTTCTTGACCAGCTACCCCGCAAGGTTCTTGACCAGCTACCCCGCAAGGTTCTTGACCAGCTACCCCCGCAAGGTTCTTGACCAGCTACCCCGCAAGGTTCTTGACCAGCTACCCCCGCAAGGATCTTGACCAGCTACCCCGCAAGGTTCTTGACCAGCTACCCCCGCAAGGTTCTTGACCAGCTACCCCCGCAAGGTTCTTGACCAGCTACCCCCGCAAGGTTCTTGACCAGCTACCCCGCAAGGTTCTTGACCAGCTACCCGCAAGGTTCTTGACCAGCTACCCCGCAAGGTTCTTGACCAGCTACCCCGCAAGGTTCTTGACCAGCTACCCCCGCAAGGTTCTTGACCAGCTACCCCGCAAGGTTCTTGACCAGCTACCCCCGCAAGGTTCTTGACCAGCTACCCCCGCAAGGTTCTTGACCAGCTACCCCCGCAAGGTTCTTGACCAGCTACCCCGCAAGGTTCTTGACCAGCTACCCCGCAAGGTTCTTGACCAGCTACCCCCGCAAGGTTCTTGACCAGCTACCCCGCAAGGTTCTTGACCAGCTACCCCGCAAGGTTCTTGACCAGCTACCCCGCAAGGTTCTTGACCAGCTACCCCGCAAGGTTCTTGACCAGCTACCCCGCAAGGTTCTTGACCAGCTACCCCCGCAAGGTTCTTGACCAGCTACCCGCAAGGTTCTTGACCAGCTACCCCGCAAGGTTCTTGACCAGCTACCCCGCAAGGTTCTTGACCAGCTACCCCGCAAGGTTCTTGACTCCGGCAATTATTTTGCTTCACTGGACATAATTCAGGAGGCGTGATGAGCAAGAACTGGTCTGTGAAGAACAAAAGGTCGGTTTCGATTCTGATTAATGACTTCGTAGTTCACCTAGCCACAAATGGTTATTCGATTTTAATCATTTCGTTGTTTCTTTTCCGAGGAACGAGAGATGGTCTTCTTCTACCTTTTTAGCTCCCAGTGGAGCATAGGTCTTCAACAAACATTTTCCAAGTCATTCTGCTTTTTGTCATTCTTTTAAGATCATTCCATGTCTTCCCCATCATCTTCATCTCTGCTTCTGTTTTCTCATTTCATCTATTGTTGTCAGGCTGAGTCCTGTCATAACTAGATTTGTATAGCAAAAATACCTAAAGAATAATTTTACAAAATTGCAGATTGCCCTTTAATATCTACACGACACATGATAATGTGTGAAATTTGGGGATTCGAATATCGTAGAATATATAAACGTTGCATTCATAGAGTCAAGGAAAACAAAAAGTAAAGTATCCCCGTCACGCCAAGTGGCGTATAGGGAATATGGTGTTAGTGACCATAAATTTTACAGACCTTCGGCACATGCTTATTGGGGTAATGTGGTCGGTATTACGACCGTGCTGCTTTACTTTTCCAAAAATAAATCCGGTACCCATTAAAGGCTGGGTGAACCCGGAAGCCTTTGATTGGGATCGAACCCTATCTCTTGTCCTCTGTAGTTCAGTTTCAGTTCACTAACCACTGAGCTATCGCGGCTCCCAGGGTCAAGAAAGTAATAGAAATATTATAATGTGTGAGTGTGTGTGTGTGTGTGTGTGTACGCCTTTATGGACACGAAGTTGCTGTGGCTGATCTGAAGGACATGGATTTGATTTAATTCATCAAAACTCTTCAGATCCTTATCTGGAGCTTAAGCCACGGATAAGGACTCTCCATCCTACCCTATGGACGGACATTTTCTGTACCCTCCAGTCTAGACCACTTTTCTTAAGAGTTTGTATGACTTCCCTTCACCGTGCATTCTTGAGCCTTCATGGCTTTCTCGTGTCCCCTGTGGGTTCCATGACAGAGCCTGTCTTGCATCATCAGGTTTTCTTAGTGTAGGATTAAATTCGTAGATGTAGCAAGGTTTTTTTTGTTTGTTTTTTTTAAACGAGAGGGCTTCTGCACTTACTCAACTTCTAAAAATGGTTACAAGGAAGTTCCTTCTGATAAACTATAACGGTCTAGTGTGATACGAAACCATATTACCCACAAAATATGCCACTGGTTATTGAACTTATGGACACTAACCTCATATTCCTCATACACCTTAAGACGTAGAGGAAAACTTAAAATTAAAAGTTAAAATACTCTATTTGAATCTTTCTTCTTGTTACCATTCTGGTGTCAAGGGAGATGCCAAGTTCAGACTCAGGCTACTGTATTTAAGTACTTGAGCTAACATCAAATTGGCTCCTTTAATTATTGAAAGAAATGTGGATCTTTAGAAAAATGGGGAAAAATGGGTGGAGGGGGAAAAAAAAGACAAACAAGCAAGTTTTGAAGCAGCTGAAAATGGAAAAAAGAACTACTAAGCACAGTTCGAGAAAGACAATTGCTATTTTTTGGACATGTGAAGAGTACCCTTCTAAAAGTCATCTTTCGTGGGAATGTACAAGACAGACCTGGTAGAAGAAGACAGACTAAAGTGGACTGATAACATCAAAAAGTGAAGACAGACTAAAGTGGACTGATAACATCAAAAAGTGAAGACAGACTAAAGTGGTCTGATAACATCAAAAAGTGAAGACAGACTAAAGTGGACTGATAACATCAAAAAGTGAAGACAGACTAAAGTGGACTGATAACATCAAAAAGTGAAGACAGACTAAAGTGGACTGATAACATCAAAAAGTGAAGACAGACTAAAGTGGACTGATAACATCAAAAAGTGAAGACAGACTAAAGTGGACTGATAACATCAAAAGTGAAGACAGACCTATGGCAACCTACACCATCAAGATAAGAGACAGAGTAAAATGGGGTAGCCGAACTTCGATGCGGAGACGGCACTCAATGAATGAAATGCATTATTAAAAAATACAACAATACATGACTCATGTTTGCGTCATATAAATAAATTATTTCTTGTCTCAAACGAAAAAGAAACTAATAAAAATGGGTAAAATAACATAATGTTTATATGTTTTAAAATCTGGGAGCAAAGAGTCAAAGTTAGAAGCATATTCACATCAGCTGACGCGTGTTAATTTCAACAGAAAGCACTTCCAGAGACAGCCATATCTAGTCACATGATCTCTGCTAGCACTTATTATGGAGACCTGACCTGATATCAGATTCTTCCCTAATCTCCACGCTATATAACGTTTCCTTCTGTAGGATGAATCATGCCAATATAACACTCGGTGTAGCGGTGCAGCCGTAGAACATAATATGTGTCATGTCATATTTAGAAGACATCAGCTCTCCTATTCCGTCATTCAATCTGACTCTTCTGGCATCACATTGTAGTTCATTTACAAACAACGCTTCTCAAACCTTTTTATCAGGAGGCCAGTAGCTGGCTTGGTTTTGAATTAGTCTTCTATCGTCGACTGCTCATCTTCATTGCGTAACAGGTACTCCACAATGTTGAGATCCACTCCTCGGCGCGTTCTCCAGTTTGATAACACTCCCGCTACACATTGGCAAAAACACTCCCGCCATATATTAGCGAAAACACTCCCGTCACACATTAGCGAAAACACTGCAGTCACACATTAGCGAAAACACTCCCGTCACACATTAGCGAAAACACTCCCGTCACACATTAGCGAAAACACTGCAGTCACACATTAGCGAAAACATACCCACCACACATTAGCGAAAAACACTGCCGTCACACACTAGCGAGAACACTCCCGTCACACACTAGCGAAAACATTCCCGTCACACACTAGTGAAAACACTTAAAAATATCTTCAGCTCAGATGCATGATCTATCTAGCGCCAGCGAAGACATCGACCCTCACCTCTTTAGTCATTTCCGGCGACACACCTCACAGGTGAAAGTGGTTCTATTATTTTCTCTATGTATTGCCTATATAAAATATCCATATAATTGGCAACAAGATAAACATGGCTTCAATATTTTTTGTTTACCTTCTCCAGTTGTTACCTCTGCTGAAGTCGCTAGAGATTAAAAATTACATTTTGCGTGTTAATCCGTTTTTTTCCTGGCAGCCATGTGCACAGGGGTCTCTCGCTGCACAAGCAGATAACTCCGTCTTCGGAGGTACTCATACTTTTTTCGTCGATGAGTAATTTGACATTTCAAGCCGGGCCTCGCTGCTGAGACCAGGGGTGGTTGACGCAGAGAGAAATCATAAATAAAAATTCGAACTGGTGCAGCTGGGATTTGAACCTACAACCTCTCTGTCCCGAGACACAAGACCTCAACTCAAGACCAACCAGGCCCCAATGCTTCAATATAAGGCGGATGCTCTTCAGTTTCAATCAATCAATCAATCAATCAATCAATCGATCAATCAATCAATCAATCTATCAATCAATCAATCTATCTATCTATCAATTAATATATAAATCAATCTATATATCAATCAATCAATCAATCAATCTATCTATCTATCTATCAATTAATATATAAATCAATCAATCAATCAATCAATCAATCTATCAATTAATATATAAATCAATCAATCAATCTATCAATTAATATATCAATCAATCAATCAATCAATCAATCTAACAATCAATCTATCAATCAATCAATCAATCTATCAATCAATCAACGTCTTTAAGGCCCCTTATAGGAAAACAGACCATGAGAAAGGTCTCTCACTGATTCATAATCCCTGCGCCTTTAATCTATTAACTTCCAGATTACTGTCCTTGAGCCTTCTTGATTTCTCTTCTCCGTTTATTTTTGAGCCTTTCTTGATTAGATTTCCCATATAAACTACACTGACATCAATATTTCTTGACGTGTATCCGATCCATCGTCTTCTCTATTCATACTCTCTTATTCAAATGAAAGATCGGCAGCAAACAAATTTGTTTATAAGAGCTAAAATAGCTTTTCTACAGCGTGAAGGCCCATGTCTAAGTTTTAGAGAAATTACACTCAAGATATAACTGATATACCCAAACGACAGCACGAAGGTTCATGTCTAAGTTTTATAGAAATTACACTCAAGATATAACTGATATACCCAAACGACAGCACGAAGGTTCATGTCTAAGTTTTATAGAAATTACACTCAAGATATAACTGATATACCCAAACGACAGCACGAAGGTTCATGTCTAAGTTTTATAGAAATTAGACTCAAGATATAACTGATATACCCAAACGACAGCACGAAGGTTCATGTCTAAGTTTTATAGAAATTAGACTCAAGATATAACTGATATACCCAAACGACAGCATAAAGGCTCATGTCTAAGTTTTATAGAAATTACACTCAAGATATAACTGATATACCCAAACGACATGATGAAGGCTCATGTCTAAGTCTTAGAAAAATTACCCTAAAAATATAACTGATATACCCAACGACAGCACGAAGGCTCGTGTCTAAGTTTTAGAGAAATTACACTCAAGATATAACTGTATTTAGATCTAGTGTTGCTGTTGGTGACCCGGCTGTCTGTGAACTGTGACCCTTCAACCCAATACCATATAATGATATCCGCAGGTATTTCTGAGTTCGCATGTTGTTCCGTAAAAGGTGTTCCATTTGTCAGGTCTTTGAGGAAGTAGAGTGAAGTCAGTGAGCTTTGGACAGTCAAACAGGTGATGTTCTACTGTTTTATGTGGGTGTCCACAGAGCGAACATGCTACTTTTTATGACTTCTCTTCACCATGCATTCTTGGGCCTTCATGGCTTACTCTTCCCCTGTGGGTTCCATGACAGAGCCCATCTTGCAATGCTGCCATCATGTTTTCTTAGTGTAGGATTAAGTTCGCGGGTGTTGCTAGTTTTTTTTTTTTTTTGAAACGAGAGGGTTTCTGCATTCACTCGACTTCTAAAAATGGGTACAAGGAAGTCCCTTCTAATAAACTATAACGGTCTAGTGTGATACAAAACCATATCACCCACAAAATATGCCACTGGTTATTGAACACTATGTTATTGAACACTGTGTCACCGAGTTTGGTATCGTTGTACTCTATTGATATTGTTGTTCGGTGGTACATGACCGGTCCTCAGTCTGAAAATGGTTGTGGTTTGATCTCTTCTTTTGTTAGATTCTTAATGCTGTCATGGAGGTTTAAACCTTGTCATGAATCTAGGAAGATCTGTCCTGTCTTTCCCATTGCTCATCCATTCTACCACTCCCAGATTTCATGGAATAAACACTAAGCTGCAATAATCCACTGGATGATGATGCCCTCCGGGAAGTGGAAGGACACAGGACTTCGACAACCATGAGTCCACGTCACTCCTTCGGATGAAAGAGATGGGAGATAAGATGGGCACAGCCAGAAATGAGAAACTTAGTGGGCGTGTAAGAAGACATATCAACCAACACAGAACTGGAGTCGTCAGTCGCTGAACACTGCGGGACTTGCTGAGGAGGGGATCTGAGCACCTATGGTCATGTTAGGGGTGCAATGATGATGACCCGCAAATACCTCAATAACTCAATCCACTGGAATATTGAGGTTGAAACATATATATCTAAAAAAATTGCTGAAACAAATAATAAAAAAATAAAAAAAACAGGTTGCTCGCTCTGCCTTTATTTCGAGTTTTCACGTAAAAAAATTGTTTAAAAAGCCAAAGAAAATAATTGTTTTCCATTAACAGCGCCAAAACACTTGGTGTTAGAATGGATATTGAAGCAGACAGTATTGCTCTCAAGTGGGTTTTAAAAAAAATAATTGAATGAGGGCAATTTGCGTGTCAGAATCTCAAGCAGCGCTTTGGGGTATAGAGTCGAGGTGTCTGATTTGATTGGGTGGCATAGACATACTAACATTCAACACTGGGAAACTCATAAGGATGTATGTGTGAGGTCACGTGGGGGTTGGGAAACAAGGAAGAAACTAGTCTACGCTTGAGTGCGGGTTCGTTGAGAAAATGAACGAGCAGAGTTTTGTGTGTTGATGGGCATTTGGGAAGATCCGAGCAGATATGGGTGTGTCCGATGTGCCGAGATTATGAACATAACATAACGTAAAGTAACATAATATAACATAACGTAAAGTAACATTTAACATAACATAACGTAAAGTAACATAACAACGTAGCAGAATACGACATAGAACGCAATCACATAACATAACAACGAAACAAAATTCATGGCACATCATAATATAACATTATTGCTATGGAAACAGCGCCAAAGGCCAAATGAGAAGATGAGTTATTGGTTATTTCTTGATGCTTATAAAATAAACATAGCATGGTATTGAGCAGCTGCGATAAGAAAAAGACAAGACAAACTAATCGGCAACAGTCTTCATCAGGTATAGCAAACGAACACATTATGCACAAATCCAAACTAATCAAAGTAAACGGAAGGCCACAGCTATTTAAAAAGAAATTGAGGAAAAAATGGTAGCTAGGATTTTACTTAAGTCTTGTTAAAATATTAATAGAAAATATGGCAGGTTAGGATATAATATATATTAGAATATAATAACCTAAGCGAATCATGGACGGTAAACAAACAAATGAAAAGACGATTAGAGGCCACAGAGATGGGATTTATCAGAAGAATGTTGAAAGTTCCCTGGACTGGTGAAAAGACCAATGAGCAAATTCTCAAAGAGGCCAACACAAAAAGGGAGCTCCTAAGAAACATCAGAAAAAAAAAACAATCAACATTTTTCTGGCAGATCATGAGAAGAGTTTGAATACTTGGTTACAACTGGCAAAATAGAAAGAAAGAGAGATCGCGAACGACAAAGAGAGAAAATACTGGATAGCTTGGTGTCATGGCATGGAAAACAGTCAACAACAGAACTGATGCACTGTAGATAGAAGATTGTGGGAGGACATGATCGCCTACTCCAATCAGTACGGCACATGATGATGATGACGATAGGATATAATTAGACCAAAGGAACGAAACAATTAAAAATCGGAAAAATTGGAAAAAAAATATTAAAGGCGGTGTCCTTTAGGGTGCGAAGAAAACGAGAAGATGAGTAAGAGTAAGAGATTATATGGGTGGCAAGATGGGAAAAGAGAAAGAGAGGTAATAAAGACAAACCAGGGTGGAACAGTGATAAGACACAGGAAAGAAATGGAGAGGAGACTAGCGATTAAAGAAAATATTGAAAATGATTGAATCTCGGTAGGAGAGTGCCAAAACAATCTATGGGTCGGTTCTCCAACGTGTAAGAGCTATTAGCATCAAAGGAACAAGAGTCGATGTCAGTAAAACGGAAGTCATCAGAGGTATTACGTCCCGGTAATCTGAAATGGGAGGAGACGGGAGTATCAGAATCACGTTATCACTAACAACTGTGTAATAGAACCACGCATCATCATGTGCCACACCGGTTGGCGAAGGCGATCATGTCCTTCCACAATCTTCTATCTACAGTGCATCGTATCAGTTCTGTTGTTGACTGTTTTCCATGCCATGACACCTAGCTATACAGTATTTTCTTTCTTTGTCGTCCGCGATCTCTCTTTCCTTTTATTTTGCCAGTTGTAACCAAGTATTCCAACTTTCCTCTTCTCATGATGTGCCAGAAAAATGTTGATTGTTTCTTTCTGATGTTTTTTAGGAGCTGCCTTTTTGTGTTGGCCTCTTTGAGAACTTCCCCATTGGTCTTTTTAGCTGTCCAGGGAACTTTCAACATAATAGAACCACTAACCATATCTAATTTAACTAGTACCCGATTTAGCAGAACCACTAACCTCATCTAAATTAGTCACTTTAACAGAACCGACAATCATATCTAATTTAACCACTAGCCACTTTAGCATAACCACTAACCATATCTAATTTAACCAATAACCACTTTAATAGAACCACTAACCATGTCAATTTTAACCACTAACCACTTTAACAGAACCACTAACCACATCTAATTTAGTTTTCATAATCACCTCTAAAATAATCTTTAGTCACCTCTCATAAAACTTCTAATCACAGCTAACATAACCTTTAGCCACCTCTCATTGAACCCTAATAACCTCTAAATAACCTTTAGCCACCTTTCATTGAACCACACACCTCTAAAATAACATGTAGCAACCTCTCATTGAACCCTAATAACCTCTAAAATAACCTTTAGCCACCTTTCATTGAACCGCAACACCTCTAAAATAACCTGCAGCCACCGCTCAATGAACCCTAATAACTTCTAAAATAACCTTTAGCCACCTGTCATTGAACCCTAATCACTTCTAAAATAGCATTTAACCACCTCTCATTGAACTCGAATCACCTCTAAAATAACTTAAAGACACCTATCATTGAACTCTAACCACCGTTAACATAACCTTTAGCCACCTCTCATTGAACCCTAATAACTTCTAAAATAACCTTTAGCCACCTTTCATTGAACCGCAACACCTCTAAAATAACCTGTAGCCACCTCTCATTGAACCCTAATAACTTCTAAAATAGCATTTAACCACCTCTCATTGAACCCTAATCACCTCTAAAATAACTTTAAGACACCTATCATTGAACTCTAACCACCGCTAACATAACCTTTAGCCACCTCTCATAAAACTTCTAATCACAGCTAACATAACCTTTAGCCACCTCTCATTGAACCCTAATAAATTCTAAAATAACCTTTAGTCACCTCTCATTGAACCGTACACCTCTAAAATAACATGTAGCAACCTCTCATTGAACCCTAATAACCTCTAAAATAACCTTTAGCCACCTTTCATTGAACCGCAACACCTCTAAAATAACCTGCAGCCACCGCTCAATGAACCCTAATAACTTCTAAAATAACCTTTAGCCACCTGTCATTGAACCCTAATCACTTCTAAAATAGCATTTAACCACCTCTCATTGAACTCGAATCACCTCTAAAATAACTTAAAGACACCTATCATTGAACTCTAACCACCGCTAACATAACCTTTAGCCACCTCTCATTGAACCATAATAACTTCTAAAATAACCTTTAGCCACCTTTCATTGAACCGCAACACCTCTAAAATAACATGTAGCCACCTCTCATTGAACCCTAATAACTTCTAAAATAGCATTTAACCACCTCTCATTGAACCCTAATCACCTCTAAAATAACTTTAAGACACCTATCATTGAACTCTAACCACCGCTAACATAACCTTTAGCCACCTCTCATAAAACTTCTAATCACAGCTAACATAACCTTTAGCCACCTCTCATTGAACCCTAATAAATTCTAAAATAACCTTTAGTCACCTCTCATTGAACCGTACACCTCTAAAATAACATGTAGCCGCCACTCATTGAACCCTAATCACCTCTAAAATAACCTTTAGACACCTATCATTGAACTCTAACCACAGCTAACATAACCATTAGCCACCTCTCATAGAACCCTAACCATATCTAAGAGAATCTTTATTCAAACTCCCAGACAACATCTAACCAATTCTAACATAACTAACTTCTAATCGTACAATCAACAGTCACCTAACCATCCCTGAAGACCCCATATCACATATCACTACTCCAGTTTGATAACGCACTTTCACAAACGCGAAACAGTCAAGCTCCAATTGACAGATGACGCTTCCCGAATCGACAGACCCTAATCCGCAGGGACAACTATTAGCGAAAAAGAGATTGTGATTCCTGGACGTGCCAAAGGTCGTAGATGACATCTTGGTGCACTTAGATGATCACAGTGCACCGGTTAAACTTCTAACAAGTCCGTTCAGTGAAGATAAACGGATGTGACGTCAAGAAAACAACACTATTCCAGGTACAGGTTGAGAAACGTCAGTCGTGGTCTTTTAAAGCTTTTATTAAATTAAGAGTGCCAGTTTTCACTCAAGATACGAAAGACGCAAACAAACCTTGCTTTTAAAAAAAAATCTATTTAGCAAACGATTTTTTTAAGAGGTTAAAAAGAGAACAAAAAAAAACAATTCAAAAATGTACAAAATAAATTTTTCTTGGTCTCACTTCTGCACTTATCCTGGCTATGCACCAAGACTGGAGGAGACAATCTCCAACACATGAACTGGGAAATCAACAAGATGAAGTGTGCTATAAGACAAGGGAGATAATAGCCTCAGGATTAACGGGTTTGCTTGAACAAATGAAGGACTGAGTGCATTGTCGAGCGAGGTTTAGGATTTTCCTTTGAAGATGGGAAAAAGGCATTGAAAGAAATCTGCGCTGACCTCCCACGTCATGGACAAGATCTAGAAGAATTTTTTTTTTTTTTTTTTTTGGGGGGGGGGATGGGGTGAAAAAGCGCGCGCGAGAGAGGGAGAGAGAAAGCGGGAGAGAGAGAGATAGAGAGAGTAGGAGATAGAGAGAGGGAGCGAGAGAGGGAGATAGAGAGGGAGCGAGAGAGGGAGGGAAGGAAGGAGAGAGGGAGAGAGAGGGAGAGAGAGGGAGGTAGAGAGGAAGAGAGAGGGAACGAGAGAGGGAGAGAGATGGAGAGAGATGGAGAGAGAGAGGGATTATAAAAGTAAGTAAAGTACACCCGTCACGCCAAGTGGCGTATAAGGAATATGGTGTTAGTGACCATACATTTTACAGGCACATGATTTTTTGGGGTAATGTGGTCGGTATTACGCCCGTGTGCCGCTTTACTTTCCCAGAAAAAAAATCCGGTACCCATTTAAGGCTGGGTGAACCCGGAATCCGTCGGTTGGGATCGAACCCGACCTCTTGTCCTTTGTAGTCCAGTTCACTAACCACTGAGCTGCCGCGGCTGTCATGGAGGGATTATGACGGACAGAAAATGCCCTTACTGATTTTAACAAAATGTGTTTGAATGCTTCAGCCCAACATTTGCAGTCTTCCCATAACTAATTTTTGACTGTCGATATTAATTTAAAAAAATATTAATCTTCTTCTTCTTCTTTCCTTCCTCATCTGCCTTTCAGCGTCGAAGGGAGATATAATTTGCGGTATTTTGCTCTTCTGTTCGCCTCTGTTGCTGTTATGTTTCCTAGTGCTTCTAATATTCCATCGACCCATCTTTTTCGTGCTCGACCCTTGGGTCTGGTGTTCTCACAACGTTTGTTGAAGGCTCGTTGTGTTGTGTTTTGTTCTTTCTGCCTTGTCACGTGGCCAAACCATTTTATCTGTTGTTTCCTTATATATTCTATGGCGGGGGCTATTCCTAGCTTTTTTCTCAGTTCTTCATTTCTGATCTTATCTCTCAGCCTGTTTCCTGTCATTCGTCTAACACATTTCATCTCTGTAGAGGTTATTTTTCTTATTGCTCTAGCATCTAGGGTCCAGGTCTAGCATTAGTAGCACAACGTTTGGATGAAGATTATAATTCTCAAACAGCAGAGATAGAATCAAGTTGCAACAAAGCTTGTCAAAAATATTAATGTATGTACTATATTTTGTAGAAATAACTTCAAATAAATTATGTAATTAAATAACACATTCTATGTAAATGGAGTATGTTAGTTCAAGTGGACAATATTCAAATCAGAGAAGGAACGTACGAAACTAACTCGGGTAGGATAGAGTTGCTATTTTACAGATACAGCTCTCCAAGACGAAACAATTTTTACTGAAAATTGCAGGCAAGAGAGTAATTGTAAACGCGTTTCTCAGTAAAAATGGCTAATCGTTTCTTGTGCAAAATTAATAATAAACAAGCAAATAACAGAAAAACAAATAATAAAACAACAAAATAAACAAACAACAAATTAAACAGACAAATAAATAACAGAGAAATAAACAAATGTAAACAAATAAACAACAACCAAACTAACAGAAACAAACAACAAAAATAACAAATAGTAACCAAAAAAACAGCAAATAAAAAACACATGCAAAAAACAAACAACAAACGAGCAACAAACAACAAACGAGCAACAAACACAAGCAAAAAAATTAATCTGACATTTTAAAGTTGAACCTCAACAGTCTACAAAGAGGTAGCTGGTCTACTGGAGACCCCGAGGTAGGGAGGGAACCGCTCCCGAACAAACACAATCAAACACGACGGCACTAATAACTTCGAATGCTAAAATTAGCTCCCATCTATTGCCACACAGATTCTGTCGCCAAAATAGATATGAACTCAGCACATCTGGAGTTCACTGTACTAACCTCTCTGCTGGTTACGCCGACCTTTCTTATACTCCTTTCTCTGAAAACGAAGTTCAAGGTTAACAGATCATCCCTTTCTGAGCCACAGTGCTTTTAATGTTGGATTCGTTCTTCAAAACGAAATTCTTTCATGTGGGTTTTTTATATTCCATTTTTATTTCCCCCAAGGGTTATTCAGTTCGATCCAGGATCATTTCCAGCTATACAGGTTGCAGTGCCGATACAAGATGCATTTCTTCGCGATACTTTCCACTGTCCCCTCCTCTCCCCCCTCCCTCCCACCCTCCTTAGATCAGGTGTGTTTACGTTGAGGTTATGGGCTCAGCATTGGGAAGCATGTGGTTCACTGCCAATAGAAAAAAAACTGTTCAATGTCACTGGGTGCTCTAACTGAAGAGGTTCTCAAACATTTCGAGAAACAGAACCTCTCCAACTATATTCGATAGATTTGTTAAAAACGCTATTCTATTCATGAAACCCGTTTCATCGAAGTCGGGGCATCCCCATATCCACTCCAATGCCCGTTCCCGCATATCTCGAAGCGTATGATTGTTCCCGTAAGGTGTTGATTATAGATACATCTGCTTTTCTCACTAAACACTCCGGATCGACCAGATCCCTTTAGTACGACAGTTGTAGTAAGTTTGAAGAAAGCGTTCGTCAGCTCAATGCTGGTCACATCTCCATACGTTTATAAACTCATTCTCACTCACTCATCCACTGATTCTCAAAACGCATTCTCACTCACTCATCCACTGATTCTCAAAACTCATTCTCACTCACTCAACCACTGATTCTCAAAACTCATTCTCACTCACTCATCCGCTGATTCTCAAAACTCATTCTCACTCACTCAACCACTGATTCTCAAAACTCATTCTCACTCACTCAACCACTGATTCTCAAAACTCAACCACTGATTCTAAAAACTCATTCTCACCCACTCAACCACTGATTCTCACTCACTCAACCACTGATTCTAAAAACGCATTCTCACTCACTCAACCACTGATTCTAAAAACTCATTCTCACTCACCCGTTTTATATCAACTCACTTTGCCATCATTTAAAAAATAATCCTGGCATAAGTAACAGATAAGACGCATGTGGCCATGAACGGTACTATACCGGGACAAACTGTATGGAGATGTCACCATAATTGAGCTGATGATCGCTATCTTCGAATATACTAAAATATTGCTGTCAAATCGTGTCCCTATAACCAATCCCAGCATTCTATAATTATATTCCACCCTCCGTCTTACAATCATGCACTCACAAAACACACTCCTCCTTTCTTTACCGTCCCCCGTTTTTTGTTTATCTACACATGTAACACAATAAACACATCTCCCCCTTTTATTTTGAGAACCACTGAAATAAAAAACGTCATACTTTTACTCACGTGAACTGATAACAATCTCTCACGTACATGCCACGTCATTCGTGCATGCGGATTATGAATTTAGTACTTGAGCACTCATATTGGTCTCATAATTATCTGTCTTTTATGGTTGATGTGGTCATTACCAGGGGCGTGTAGTAAGCATTCAGTCGTTTGGGCTGTAAGGGTGTAGTCCAGTTTAGTCAATGTTTCAATTTCAGATGGAGGGGAGTAAGAAGAAAAAAAAATGCCACATACGTTTTGAGTGTAGCACATACAGAGAGTGGTCATAGTGATTTTTAAACAAATATTAATTAGTTGTTTTTTTGGTCATGTACACACTATCGTCTTTCTTTAAAAAAAAATAGGTACCCATTTACAGCTGGATGAATCTAGAAACTGGTCGGTCGTGTATAACTGAACTCGCCTTCATTGTGGGACCGAACTCGATCTCTTTACCTCAGGAGACGACCAGTTGACACTAACCGCTTCTCTACCACGACTTTCTCATAATTTGAACTTTGGCTTTAGAGTTTAAATTTTTAATTAACAAATATTTATTTTAAATTTCTGACGAACCTTCTTTAATCTGCTAGTAGTTTACGCCTTTGAACTGATTTCTGCGTTACACAAGCCTCAACAGGTGCACTTGGCATTAAAATAACATTTTATATGGGTCATGTCTGGCGCGTGATGTTTGTTTGACACATTCGTGTATGCAAATCTTGTTTACTTCTGGCTCCGTGTCTGTGTCACAGGTTTATTGTCTCAGAGAAGCTAGTTGTTACATTATTCTTGTTCTTCAACACAAGTAACGTCATTAATTTAGGCGTGAGAACAATAAATTAGTCAGTGAAATTTCATGACTGAAATGAAAGACACATTCTAAAACATTTTATGTTTTAATTTCAGCAAATAAAATTGTTGTTTCACAGACCCATAAGATCCATGAGACTGGAGGTTAGTTCCCAGCAGGGATTTGTGGAGGGACACGCTGCTGGTGCTGCTCATGACTGTCAATACTGTCAGGATGGCAGCAAGGAATCGTTGTACAGGGAGTGAGAGTTTATTTCGTTTGTTTATTTCTTATTTACTGCCCCCACTTCGCAGGTAACTAACAAAACAAACATAATTACCATTGCTAAAGTCAAACGTTACAGGAAAGGTTTTATGGTTCGCCCAACCACTAGACTTTGTCTTTGTTTGCCCTTAAATGGGCGTTAAGTGGGTGTAGATTTGACGTATTGTTGTTTACTTCTTCTTTTTCTTTTCTCTGTTCACTGATACATTGTGTTGTTTACAACGAATTTTAATAATTACGTCTTTCAGTCCAACACATCCATCTTTAGTATGACAGAATCAACAACAGAAGAAGAAGGACTAGAGACATCCGCTTCTCAATTAGTACCACCGATGATAAAATTAACAACAGAAGAAGAAAGACTAGACACATCAGCATCTCAATTAGTATCACCGCTGATAAAATTAACAACAGAAGAAGAAAGACTAGACACATCAGCAAATTAGTACCACCGATGATAAAATTATCAACAGAAGAAGAAGGACTAGAGACTGATCAGCTTCTCAATTAGAACCACCGATGATAAAATCAACAACAGAAGAAGAAAGACAAGAGACATCAACATCTCAAATGGACCGTCCGATGACAGAATCATGACAAACATCCATAAATATGGTAACCACAGTCTATGCTGCAGGTAACTAGATCACGATGAAAGGCTTTGATGTATCTATTTTTAGCTCGCCTTTGAGAACGAGGCTTCCAATAAAAGGGAATTACCTTTGGCGTTACTCATTGTGTATAGTGTAGATAAGTCACATTTCTCTAAGGTGCAGTCTAAGATCTCATAAATTAAATTAATGTGTTAGAAAACAGCATGACAAAGATGATGGCAACTAAAACAGACAAAAACAGGACAGGAAAACATTCTTTTCTTTTCGTCTGGGGTCATAACTAATTTCAGACCAGGATTCCGGATTCTCGGTTCCACTGGCATTCTTTTGAGATACATTTCAGAAGGAAGGTAGAGAAAGAGAGAGAAATAAAAACAGCCGAGTGATAGCATAAAAAATAGAGGAGATTAGAAATAGTGGAGCTAACGAAAGAAGACTGAGAAGGAATAACAAATTGTTAGAGAACAAAGTACACTAAAAGTCATTTTTATATTTAAAAGATTTAAGGCTGTGAAAGGAACCGCTCGCCATTGTTATAAAGGCACAATTACAACGAGCCACATCTAACGATGTGGTTATAAGAGGAAAGTTGGAATACTTGGTTACAACTGGCAAAATAAAAGGAAAGAGATATCGCGGACGACAAAGAGAGAAAATACTGGATAGCTTGGTGTCATGGCATGGAAAACAGTCAACAACAGAAATGATACGAAGCACTGTAGATAGAAGATTGTGGAAGGACATGATTGCTATGGAGCAATCTCAAAGGACTCTTGTCCTTTGTAGCCTAAGTTCACTAACCACTGAGCTTCGCGTCTCCCATTTCTATATATAAGAATATTTATAAATACCGTTATTTCATCTCCGTATTTACAGAAATAACAAGTTACAAATGATGTAATACTTCTTGACTGACATGTGATGTTTATTTTTATTCCAAAAGTAAAGTGTAAACATTCACAGATGAATCACAATTTACCTGAAGGACATGGAGTTTCAAGTGTTCCAAAAATACATTTCTTTGGAAAAAAATTAACACGCATTTAGAAGTACCACGAAAACAAGAGAAAAACATAGAATCAAATGAGGAGATAAACGCTATGCAATTCACTAACGAAGGGAGGTAGATGTTTATCGATTACAAAAAATAAAAAAAAATGGTTTGAAAATTGTCAAAACAGCAGGAAAGAGGGTTGGCTAAGAAGTATTTTTAGAGTAATCTGCGGGATAGCTTAACAAAGCGGTGAGAGAAAAACAAAGACAATTTGAGGTTTAATTTTTCTTGTCTTATTTGCATGCCATAAAACATCGTAGAAGGCTGCAAGTTCCTTATCCTGGACTATGTTTGTAAAACTTCTATTCTATTTCTATTTTATTTTATATTCTATTTTATATTCTATTTTCTATTCTGTTTTATCCATGCAATCAGTTTCGTTACAGTCAGGAATTATCCATATCTGCTCCACCTCTTATCACACCATTTTCCAGAATAGTTAGGTAAATTCCGTTGACAAGGTTGCTCTGTGCACATCCTACTCGGCTGAGCAGGCGACGATTCCAAACCTCCTTAATCGCCTCAACGACATGCATGGGAGCTAACATTGGCATTATTCGTTTCTCCTCTCACTGTGGGTAGCCAAATGGTGTCATACTTCAAACTGGCCGTTATAAGACTGTTACTGTTGTATTCTGGAATATTGATCTTTCAAATAATTCTTGGTCTTTCTCGAACGTTTAAGTTTTATGTAGACCAGAGTCTCATCTATTATACATTGAGTATCATGTGAGCTTTCAGACTGAACCGCAGCAGGATGTCCACTCTTGGGAGCCATGGCCCAAGTTTTCAGATTTAACGACAGCAGGATGTCGACTCTTGGGAGTCATGGCCCAGGTTTTCAGATTTAACGACAGCAGGATGTCGACTCTTGGGAGTCATGGCCCAGGTTTTCAGATTTAACCACAGCAGGATGTCGACTCTTGGGAGTCATGGCCCAGGTTTTCAGATTTAACGACAGCAGGATGTCGACTCTTGGGAGTCATGGCCCAAGTGTTCAGATTTAACGACAGCAGGATGTCGACTCTTGGGAGTCATGGCCCAAGTTTTCAGATTTAACGACAGGAGGATGTCGACTCTTGGGAGTCATGGCCCAGGTTTTCAGATTTAACGACAGGAGGATGTCGATTCTTGGGAGTCATGACCCAAGTTTTCAGATTTAACCGCAGCAAGATGTCCACGCTTGGGAGTCATGACTCAGACGCCCTTCATGGTCATGGAGATACAGACTTTCATTAATGGATGCTTTCGCAAAATAAAAGGATGGAAATGACAGGACAAAATCACTAACATAGAATTATGGAAATGTACCAGTCAAATACCAGTGGATAAAGAGATACAGCGAAGACATTGGCGCTGGATAGGACACACACTACGGAAGCCAACTGAGAGTATTACACAACAGGCCATTTTTTCGGAATCCACAGGGGGAAAAGACAAAGAGAAAGACCAAGGAATTCTTGGAGAAGACAGATAGAAGCAGAGATGAAGATGATGGAGAAGACATGGAATGATCTTAAAAGAATGGCAAGAAACAGAACGACTTGGAAAGTGTTTGTTGAAGACCTATGCTCCACAGGGAGTTGAAAGGCAGAAGAAGAAGATGCAAAACACAAGAACTCAGTAGATAAAAATACTTTAATTTAATTGTCTAGCACGGAACTGTGGTCAGTAACGAATCCCATTATAATCGAATATTTTTAGATCCTAGCCTGTGAATCGAAGTTCAGTACGTTGATCAGGGTTCTTCTCGGGGGCTCTCAAGTATAACGAGAAGATCGAAGCACCTATGGGTGTACCCAGAGTGCAATTATGAGAATCCTAACAATACATAATATAATACACCAGGACACGATATTATCAATCCGCCATCTTCATCACCTGATTAGATTTGCACGAGTTATGTATAGGTAGCTTACCCGATTACCTTCCCCTGAACCTAACATCTAAAAATAGAAGACCCCTCATAAAATTTATCTATAATTAACGCTGATGTAAGGGGAAATCCTGGAAAGGTATTTCTAAAAATACTACAGTAATGAATGCAGTTTGATGATCACGACCTGTAAGTAAATATATACAGAAATTGCGTTCGTTTTCCTTGATGTTCAAGTGTCTCAAATAGAATGACATCGTTATATATCTTCCTTGTTACGTAATTTTAGGACCGGTGTAATCGACCATGTTCTTACATTCTCCACATCATTATTTTCCAGCAATAACAATTAATCATTTTATTTCTGTATTCATCATCATCATAATCAAGTACCAAGCCTGCTGACGTAGGTGATCATGTCTCTCCACAACTTTCGATTACGACAGTTATTTATCATTTATGTTGTTGACCTTCTGCCAAGCCATTCTCTTAAGCTGTCTGATATCTTTTCTCTTTGCTTCCCTCTATCTCTTCGTCCCTCAATTTTCCCCAGTTGTTACAATATATTCCATCTGTTCTCGTCTCATTACATGGCCAAAAAATTATGATTGTTTCTTCCTAATATTGGGAATGTCTGTATCAGTCTTCAATAAAAAGTTAGTGTCCTGAATGATTACTGCGATATCTACAGTTCGTAGTTTTTTTTTTAATGGATGGAATTTAAGGCATCAAAATTTGAACAGAATATGAATTACAATAAGTATAACTGTAAAGTATAAAGTGTTGAGCCATACACGTACGCTTTGCTAACTGGACTCACAGTAAACAAACAAATAAAAAGACGATTAGAGTTCACAAAGATGGGATTTCTCAGAAGAATATTAAAAGTTCACTGGGCAGGTAAAAGAGGGCATAATTTTATTGCTTTATTATCGTCGACTCTAATGTTGTAGATGCACCACATAAATAAGAAGCAGAACTATAGTTCAAACCAAAATAGAATTTCAGAAAATAAAAAAAAACTTCTTATGCAAGAAATCTATGTCAATGGAAATGAGAAAGAGAGTTCTTCTGTGTTATATAGAGCCAATTCTGACCAATGGAAGCGAATCATGGATAGTAGACAAACAAATGAAAACGAGATTAAAGGCCACAGAGATGGGATTCCATGATGATGATGATGATTATGGATTTTGGAGGCCTTTAATATCAAAATAGGTACATGACTGGCAAATCTAGAGAAGATATAGATTATAACCAGGAAGACTTGGTTTTTTCATATAATTTTGGAGACTTTAACTTTAATGTCAAAATAGGTACATGACTGCCAAATGTATAGAAATACTTGCATTCAGGAAGACCCAGTTTTTTTTCTGTAGTCACATATTTAAAGTTGAAGCATTTCTTATGATAATAATTTTGTTTATATTGGACATCATTGCCGTTCTTGTAAGCCAAGGCGCTTGACAGCATCAGGGCTGGAGTTATCAGAGACTCATAGCTGATTGCTTGTTTAAGATTCGATAAACCAGAGCCTTCCAGACTCGTTTCCTCCTCTTCGTGGCGTCTCTAATAACAGTTTAACTGGTCGAGTCTGGTTGAATGAGTAGGGAAGGCAATCGGGTACTCAAAATTGCCACAATGAAGTCGGATGTGTTGGATTGAAAGGCACTAATTTCACAGTTCTTCTCCGAAACATGGGAGCCGCGATAGCTCAGTGGTTAGTGAACTGGAATACAAAGGACAAGAGGTAGGGTTCGATCCCAACCGACAGCTTCCGGGTTCAACCAGCCTTTAATGGGTACATGATTTTTTTCTGGGAAAGTAACCCAAATTGCCCCAGAAATCATGTGTCGAAGGTCTGTAAAAATTATGGTCACTAACACTATTTTCTCTTTACGCCACTTGGCGTGACGCGGCTCTTTACTTACTTTTACGGTAAAGCACAACACAACGCGTGGGGAAACAACGAGTGGTTAGTAAACTGGACTATAAAGGACAAGGGGTAGAGTTCGATCCCAACCGACGGCTTCCGGGTTCACCCAGCCTTAAATGGATACCGGATTTTTTTCTGGGAAAGTAAAGCAGCACGGGCGTAATACCGACCACATTACCCCAAAAATCATGTGCTGAAGGTCTGTAAAATATAGGGTCACTAACACCATATTTCCCTATACGCCACTTGGCGTGACGGGGGTACTTTACTTTTTACTTTTTACAACACAACGCGTATACGTCAACGTAACGTCCTATTAAGGGCGGATGATGAAGAGGTGTATTCCTTTAGTCGTCAGGTGAAAGCGAACATGCACTGCTGTTCTTATTACACTAAACAAAATATATCCGTCCCTTCTCTCTTTCTTTTCTTTCTTATTCTTGTTGTGAAAAATTAATCAGGCGACACTCTCTTTTTCGGTCTCAGAAGGGGGTTACTCAATCTTCTATTAACCTTTCGCAGCCAGCTTAATAGCAAGTTGTTTACATTACCCCAACTGATTGATATCCCTGGCATTAACTCTAAAGATTGCATTATGCTCCATGTGTACATAAACTGCAAATAATGGCATACATTTTTGCGTAGCCCTCAAATGATTTTGCCTTTTTACATACATAACTCTCAATTAATTTTACATTACCTCTCGTGCGATTTTACATTAATTAAGGCATAATTCTCAGATATTTGCATTAATATTTCATTAACTAATAATCTATTTTTATTTAATTTGAATTAGCATTACTCCCAGTTACATTTGCATATATTTCTCCATAATTGTAGGCTTTTGTTTCAGTTTGTATGTCTTTGCACAACAATTCACAATTTTTACAGATATTGTATAATAATTTTTCAGTTTTCTAAAAATAAAAATGTTCACAAAAATGTCTGTTATTTTGATGTAAATGAACGCATTAATTATTAGTTTATCATTAAACATAACTATCGCAACGCCCCCCCCCCCCCTTCTCCCCCTACCTTTAAGCAGACACGATTTCTCTTATTATTAGTATTATCTTATTTCGTCTTATTATTAATACACTCTTTTTGATCTAAATATTTAAAGAGATGAATCAATAAGATCATAACATATC
Organism: Megaustenia siamemsis; assembly: GCA_032433765.1. Classification (NCBI taxonomy): domain Eukaryota; kingdom Metazoa; phylum Mollusca; class Gastropoda; order Stylommatophora; family Ariophantidae; genus Megaustenia; species Megaustenia siamemsis. The sequence continues at coordinate 43,911,159 of JAVIAB010000091.1, read as the reverse complement.
ATGCTTAGCATTTAAGGTGCATTCCAACCATGTCTCAAGTTTGGCATTTAAGGTGGATTCCCACCATGTCTCAAGTTTGGCATTTAAGGTGGATTCTCACCATGTCTCGAGCTTGGCATTTAAGGTGGATTCCCACTTTTCAATTCAGGAAAGAACAAAACTGTTACAACACACGCGGTAACAGAATTGGAAGTATGATGGCTATTGATTGAATAATGTGTTTACTGATTAACATACAAAAATGAGAGAGAGGGGGAGGGAGAGAGATAAAGAAGAAGAAGAAGAAGAAGAAGAAGAAGAAGAAGAGGAAGGCTGACGAAGAGATAGGAAGATAAATTAAAAACTAATCAGACTTGGACTTTGCAAACCTAAAAAATGACTGAAAATAGAGAGATACATGGAGAAGGCTGACAAAGTATGTCTGTGGTGCTCCAACGATCCCCGGTGTTTAGGAATGAGAAAGATGAGAGTCCATGGTATTCTAAACATTCTTCTACAAAACCATATCTCTGTGACCTGCAACTATTTTCCACTGTTGTCTGTCCATGATTCACTTCCATATTTAACTATCACAAAACATGCATTAAAAAAAACCCACTTAAACAGTTATTTTGGAAGACTATAACTTGTAGAAAAAATAATCAAAGAAAGCAAGAAGAAGGCATCAGTCTGAATAGGAAGAAAACAGAGTCAATGGTCATATCGAAGAAACAATCATCACCATCATGCAGAATAAAAAACACCAAAAAAAAAACAGGACGAATCTAAAACAAGTGCAACGCGTCAAATACTTGGGCACGATAATAACATCAGATGGAAGATGCACCACAGAAATAAAAAAGCAGAATAGCCCAGGCCAAAATAACATTTCATAAAATGAAAAACGTCTTATGCAACAAGTCTATGTCTATAGAAGTGAGAAAGAGAGTTCATCGGTGCTATATAGGGCCAATTTTGACCTATGGAAGCGAATCATGGACAGTAGACAAGCAAATGAAAAGACGATTCGAGGCCACAGAGATGGGATTTCTCAAAAGAATGTTGAAAGTTCCCTAGACAGCTAAAAAGACCAATGAGGACATTTTCAAAGAGACCAACACAAAAAGGGAGCTCCTAAAAAAACATCAGAAATAAGCAATCAATATTTTTAGGGCATTCATGGGAAGAGGAAAGTTGGAATACTTGGTTACAGCTGGCAAAAGAAAGGGAAAGAGAGATCGCGGACGACAAAGAGAGAAGATACTAGATAGCTTGGTGTCATGGCACGGAAAACAGTCAACAACAGAACTGATACGATGCACTGTAGATAGAAGATTGTGGAAGGACATGATCGCGTACCCCAACCGGTATGGCACATGATGATGATGGCAACTAGTAAATAGAATTCAGTATTTAAAACTTACGTGTTCTCTTGTGCTCTTGTCAGTTGCGAGTTTAACTTTCCCGTAAGTTCCTTCACCGAGTGTTCTCAAAACATGGAACCTGTTCTTGAGACTATGACGTGGATGGTGTACCAGAATCTTGTTGCCATGACTACATACACTTCTTGAATATTCATTTGTTCCGTGGGACAATGAATGACAGTTCGTCTGATTTTCCTGACACGGGGACAGTACCCTAGCTCCCGCAGAAATCGATTTCACTGCATAAATGTTGTCAGAAGCATAGCGAGTACGATTATGATTGCGTTTGTTGTTGTTTTTCACACACGATACCTCTGGTGAGACCCTGCTTCTGTATCCGGAAGTTTGAATATTGTCCTGGGTCTGTCTGTAATTTAACTCAACGATCGGCATTTTATGGCTGTGATCATTTGCTGACAAAGTTGTCCTTTTTGTGAAGATGCGCCTGAAGAACATGCAAGTATAATAATTAATGTGGTTAGAGCATTAGAAGGTGTTCATGTAATTATCAGAGTTTTATTACAACCAATATATCCCTGCTTCATAGACTACACCAAAGCTTTTGATAGAATATACCATAATCAACTTATAGAATGTCTAAAAGATATAAATCTAGACGACACAGACGTACGACTAATATGTAATTAATTGGTTCTTTGGTTATGGAAGGCCCCGGTATCATTGCAAACGAGTTAAAATCCATAATTGCTCAACCGCCTGTGCCAGCGGAAACATCTGAATTACTAACTCATCTCACAAACAAAGAATGGTAGCTGTAGTCCCCATCATAGCAGTCTCAGTACACGCCAAAACACATAAGGCGAAACCGCACAGAAAGTGAACACAGCCAACTGTTCCCTGCCATACGATATAATCATTCATCGTAAACAATTGGAATATCCAAACATGATCAAAAACGGATGAAACACACAGCTCACGCTGTACACAGAGCACCTAACTCAGTAGCTCCTGCAACAAGCCGGACTTGGAATATGAGGAAACTGCAACGAGGAACACTTTCATACATAGCCCAATCTTCTTGTCTAAATATGTAATTTATACTGGGAGCAAACAGCAATAATAAAATGTAACAAAGAGAACTCTATACCAATTGATATAAAAAGAGGAGTAAGACAAGGATGCATCCTATCACCAAGCTTGTTCAATCTATACACTGAGCAAATCTTTAAAAACATCTCAGAGATGCCAGGCCTAAACATTAATGGAACGATAACCAATAACCTAAGATATGCTGAGACAAATGAAATTTGTGAGGCATGTTAAAAGGCACAACAGCTTAATAAAAGTAATATTAGAAGGGAAAACATAAGGTAAAAGAGGCAGAGGCAGACCAAGACTAACATGGACGAATAACATCAAAAGATAGACAAGTCTGCATATGACAATCTGCACCATCAAAGCAAGAAACACAGTGGAATGGCGCTCTATGGTAGCCAACCTTAGATGCGGAGACGGCACTCATGATGATGATCATAAGGAAAGCTACCATCGATGATTGTATTATCAAGGACGGATGTATCGGGCCCTAAGCTGCAGATATAATGCAAGTATTTTGTCGTTTCAAGCATCGAAAGTCACGATGCGAGGCGGCATTCCTCACCTTCCCAGAGTACAACCCTGGTACCCATTTTTTGTTTCCAACCACGAGTACAACTCACACTGCTTCTAGCGGGAATCGAACACGGGTTGTCCGAACGTCGGTCGCTCAGTCGGATGGTTATCCCAACTAGGCTACCGAGGCCCCCATTAATAAAATGATTAATCCAATTACTAATAAACAATTACATATATTTGACCATTCAGGGCCGAATGCAGACTTAATGAAGCCATACTCAGGCTAAACACTAAATGAAACTTTAATGCTCCGTCGGACTGTTAGGCACTACTGTTGCTTAATTAGTCTAGACCTAAATATGAAACCCTGTGGTAATTATAAACATATTTCATTCTCATTTTAAAAGATAATTATTTTCAGATTGTTAGGGTTATCTTACCAAATAATATCATCATCATCATGTGCCATACCGGTTGGCGTAGGTGATCATGTCCCTCCACAATCTTCTATCCACAGTGCATCGTATCAGTTCTGTTGTTGACTGTTTTCCATGCCATGACACTAAGCTATCCAGTATTTTCTCTCTTTGTCGTCCGCGATCTCTCTTTCCTTTTATTTTGCCAGTTGTAACAAAGAATTCCAACTTTCCTCTTCTCATGATGTGCCCGAAAAATGTTGATTGCTTCTTTCTGATGTTTTTTAAAGAGCTCCCTTTTTGTGTTGGCCTCTTTGAGAACTTTCTCATTGGTCTTTTTAGCTATCCAGGGACAACATTCTTCTGAGAAATCCTATCTCTGTGGCCTGTAATCGTCTTTTCATTTGTTTGTCTATTGTCCATGATTCACTTCCATAGGTCAGAATTGGTTCTATATAGCATCGTTGAACTCTCTTTCTCATTTTTATTGACATAGATTTGACCAAATAATAATTAAACTAACTGACAGTAATAATATAGGTACATCTACAGAGATTTTTACTCTTTTACAACTCTTGTAATTGCTGAAATAATACTTTATGTTATATATATATATATATATATATATATATATATGTGTGTGTGTGTGTGTGTGTGTGTGCATGTTTATGTACATATGTATGTATATACTTGGAAATACTCAACAAAATGAATTAAAAGAAATGTAGAATTAGTGAAATACTGAAATGATAAAAACAAACATAAATTCTTATGGAGAAAACTACTCACTATTGCAAATTAAAAAACAATATTATTAAATAATTATTTAAATAAATTAAGTAGCATAATTATGATCAAGGTCTTGAATGCAGTTTTAGGAGTAGCATAGAATACTTTCCAAACCAGCGCATGAATATAAAATCATTGAAGTATTTTTTTTTTTAAATTATCCAATAAAATGACAGAACTAACAATTAAAGTTTTTACACATGACTGATTTTGTAATTTATTAATGTATACAATATATACAAATATAATATATACACAAGCTGAAGAATCTATATAAAGAAGAAGAGTTAAATTGTTTCTCCAGGAAATAATGAACATGCGTTGAAAGTTAACAACATAGAGTGCGTGGTGTTATTCTGTTTAATAAAGTGGAAACTACTTTGCTTCAAATTAAATGTAGCGGTTACCTGCGTTTCTTGGCCCGACCACACGCGCTGCCTTTCTTAAAAATGTGTCCTTGATAGGAACGCGCCTGGTGTTGATGAATAACGGTTCGCGAGAAGGCCGGAAAACCGCCACGTCTCGCCCGACACTCGCGCGCTGTGATATAAACACTGGCAAAGAAAACGCTGATTTGATGCTAGCTGGCCTAGTCTTTCTCTTCTGCGGTATTAATGCGCACGTAAAAGACAGAAATAACGCATGATAATGTAGTTGTTACGTGACCTGGTACAAATCATAGCTCCGTTAGTCCACAATTATTTGTATTATTTCCACGCATTGCTGCGTCCAGATTTTCTTATTATGCATGTTAGAAAGCGTAACAGTAGTCGTCACAAAATGTAACAGTAGTCGTCACAAAATGTAACAGGAGTCGTCACAAAATGTAACAGTAGTCGTCACAAAATGTAACAGGAGTCGTCACAAAATGTAATAGCAGTCGTCACAAAATGTAATAGTAGTCGTCACAAAATGTAACAGGAGTCGTCACAAAACATAACAAGAATCGTTACAAATCGTAACAAGAGTCGTTACAAAAAATAACAAGAATCGTTACAAATCGTAACAAGAGTCGCCACAAAACATAACTGGAATCATCACAAAACATAACAGGAGTAGTTACAAATCGTAACAAGAGTCGTTACAAAACATAACAAGAGTCGTTACAAATGGTAACAAGAGTCGCCACAAAACATAACTGGAATCGTCACAAAACATAACTGGAGTCTCCACAAAACATAACTGGAATCGTCACAAAACATAACTGGAGTCGCCACAAAACATAACTGGAATCGTCACAAAACATAACTGGAGTCGCCACAAAACATAACTGGAATCATCACAAAACATAACTGGAGTCACCACAAAACATAACAAGAGTCGTTACAAATCGTAACAAGAGTCGCCACAAAACATAACTGGAATCGTCACAAAACATAACTGGAATCGTCACAAAACATAACTGGAGTCGCCACAAAACATAACTGGAATCGTCACAAAACATAACTGGAGTCGCCACAAAACATAACTGGAATCGCCACAAAACATAACTGGAGTCGCCACAAAACATAACAAGAGTCGTTACAAATCGTAACAAGAGTCGCCACAAAACATAAGAGTCATCACAAAACATACCAAGAGTCGTCATCATACATACCAAGAGTCGCCACAAAACATGACAGCAAAAGAGACCAACAAAAGAACAAAGACACCACATTAAATCTCCCCTTAACTCTGAATGGCAAATGTAAGAAGAAGATGGTACAATAGTTTCACCACTGAAGGATAACATTACTAGTGAATTACTTCATTGTTTAGGTTAAAGTTTCAAATATATAACTCAACTGTTGATAAACTTTCTCTTTCCGTACGGAAACTTTTTATCGACGCAACGGAAGAGATTTCAAAGACAACAAATTTAATGTTTTAAACAATTAATATACATATTTATTTATCAAATCTGGCCTATGGAAGCGAATCATGGACAGTAGACAAACAAATGAAAAGACGATTAGAGGCCACAGAGATGAGATTTCTCAGAAGAATGTTGAAAGTTCCCTGGGCAGATAAAAAGACCAATGAGGAAGTTCTCAAAGAGGCCAACACAAAAAGGGAGCTCTTAAAAAACATCAGAAAGAAGCAATCAACATTTTTCGGTCACATCATAAGAAGAGGAAAGTTGTAATACTTGGTTACAACTGGCAAAATAAAAGGAAAGATAGATCGCGGGCGACAAAGGGAGAAAATACTGGATAGCTTGGTGTCATGGCATGGAAAACAGTCAACAACAGAACTGATACGATGCACTGTAGATAGAAGATTGTGGAGGGACATGATCGCCTACGCCAGCCGGCATGGTACATGATGACGATGATACATATTTATATTTATCTAACATATAACATAGAATATATGCATTTTTTGATAATTGAACAAGGTACTAGATTTCACCAATATCAAGATGATACAAGACATGTAAAATGCATATGGTTTGATGGCGTTCACACTAATCAAATTGAGCGTATCGCACTATACAGCGAAACGTACGTTGCCGAAATCGGCGTGGCGCACAGTGCGGCGAAACGTACCGAAAGAGTTAAGATTGTGTAGCCAACCCATCAGAGACAGAGGAGATCAACGAGCTTCTAGCTACAGACGATCAGGCACTACTAATACATGAAATAATAGAAGACTAACATGAACACTTAAATAGACTCAATAGCGCAGGCACAAAATACAATACGAAAATCAACATCAACAAAACAGAAGTAATGAATATCGCAAAAGAGAAACAGAACATCAACATATTTATAGACGTCAGACAACTAAAACAAGTAGAGGAATTTAAATACCTGGGAAGTCTAGTGACAAACGATAATTCACAAACAGCAGAAATAGACCCAAGATGCAACAAAGCTTGTTAAATCATTGGACAACTATCACCACTATTGTTCTACAAGGGAATAACTCTAAAGGCAAAACGGGCACTCTATAATACAACCTTTATCACAACATTGTGCTACCAACGCCAGACCTGGACCCTAGATGCAAGAACAATCAATAAGAAAAATTACAACTACTGAGATGAAATGTTATGAGATGATTAATGACAGGAAACTGCCTGAGAGATAAGATCAGAAATGAAGAACTGAGAAAAAAGATAGGAATAATCCCCGCCACTTAATATGTAAAGAAACAACAGATAAAATGGTTTGATCACGTAGCAAGGCAGAAAGATCACAGCACAACACAAAAAGCCTTAAATAAAACCTTGCAAGAACACTAGACCAAGAGCCGACCAAGAAAATGATGGATTGAGAAAATATTAGAAACACAAAGGACACATAACAGCAGCATGGATGGAACACAAGTAAACAAATCAACAAAACAATCAGTAAGAACCAACTATCGCCGAGATATTAGAGAACAAAGAGAAAAGACTAGCAACCCTGTGTCTACAAATGAAGGAAGAAAGAGCTTAATATGTAAGGAATTTTCAAGATATAGATAGCTAGCTCAACATAGAAGCCGTTAGTTGTTTCATTGATAGACTCATAGATACTTTATATCAAGTAATGTAATCTCTACAATGCTACATGAGCTTTGAAGCATTCAGGCCTACCTTGCATTCTGTATATTCTTATCTTCTTTACGACGTAGTAGACAGAAAGCCTGATGTGTTCATTCAAGGTAAGGTCATGCAAACAGACATCACGTGATCGATAAGGACAACTGTAATAACTTAGTTACTTAGTTACAGCACTCGTGCTATCCTAGACCTAGAGTAACTGTGTTACGTTCTGTCGATCACTTATGTCTACCGTTCTTTGTTCGTAAAAATGAGATATTGTATGTGTGTTGCCTCACTTTCGCTAGCACAGTTGTAGAGGATTAGCATCATCATTATCATCATCATCATCACCATCATCATCATCATTATCATCTTCAAGTACCGTGCCTGCTGGCGTAGGTGATCGTGTTTTTGTTGTTGACTTTCTGCCAAGCCATTGTCTAAAGCTGTCTGGTATCTTTTCTTTTTTCGTCCCTCTTACCTCTTCGTCCCACAATTTTGCCAGCTGTCACAATATATTCCATCTTTGCCTTTCTCATTACATGGCCAAAAAATTATGATTGTTTCTTCCCAATATTGGAAATTAGTTCTCTTTTTCGCTGTGGCTTATTTCAGAGAATTTTCATTACCCTTCTTAGCTGTCGATGGTTTTCTCAACAACCTTCTGTCAAATCACAATTCTACGGATTCCAGTGATTTTCTTGTCAGTTGTCCTATTGTTCATGTTTCACATCCATATGTTAAGACTCAGTCTACTCAACATTTAAGAACACTTTTTCTTGTTTCTATTGTTATTGATTAGAGAGCAAGTACTAGACAGCTTGGTGTCATGGCATGGAAAACTGCCAACGGCAGAACGGAACAAGACAAACTACGATGCACTGTAGATTGAAGATTGTGGAAAGACACATGATGATGATTGTCATTGATTGATGACCTATTATTCATCTCACTTGTATTATGATCTACCATCTGATGTTAACAATATACCCAGGTATTTAAATTCATTTACCTGTTTTAATAGTTTTTTTTTAAAAATATATACAATCCACTACAGTTTCACTATCACTATCTACTGTAACTCCACTGTCGTTAAAGAATATACTAAAGGTATATATATATATATATATATATATATATATATATATATTGGAGCCGCGATAGCTCAGTGGTTAGTGAACTGGACTACAAAGGACAAGAGGTAGGGTTCAATCCCAACCGACGGCTTCCGGTTTACCCAGCCTTAAATGGGTACCGGATTTTTCTCTGGGAAAGTAAAGCGGCACGGCGTAATACCGACCACATTACCCAAAAAATCATGAGCCGAAGGTCTGTAAAATTTATGGTCACTAACACCATATTCCATATACGCCACTTGGCGTGACGGGGACACTATACTATTTATATATATATGTATATATATATATATATATATATATATATATATATATATATATATATATATATGGACAAAAATGTCCGGGTTCGATCCTCAGCAGTGACGGATATCTCGGGATTGACAAGGTTCCGGAATTCCCCTGCCTCTAAAAATGGGCATCATACATTTTTTGGGGAGAAAAGGCGACCTGACGTGATACTGACCACATCACCCAAAAATGTGCTGTGGTCATAGAAAAATATGGTCACTAACTCAATGTTCCCCATACGCCTAGTTAGACAAGGGAGGAAAACTTAACTTTTTAAAAATATATATATATATATGGAAGGCTTGAAAACGATTAAGAACAGTTGCCTCTTAATTGGAAAGTTAATGCAATAACGCGAAAAAAAGACTAAATGTCTTCCACTTGTGATGTCTCAGTAGAAAAATGCACATCAAATGGCAGGACGAAATAACCATCTTAACTTTCCTGCAATGTACTAAGGCCCCAACAATCATGTCGATGCTCAGATGTCGAAGACTAAGATGGCTGGGACACGTCCAGCGAATGGAAGAAAAGCTCATCCCCCGGTAAATACTATATGGTGAACTAACACACGGAAAAAGACAAATCGGCAGACCTAAACTACAATATAGAGATATCTGTAAATCATCTTTGAATTACTTCTCCAACTGTGAAAATGACTGGGAACATCTGGCAAGTGATCGCACATCATGGAGAGCATGTATAAGAAATGGTATAACATCATTTGAGACTGTGTTAAGGCAACACTTAGAAGAGAAAAGACTCATGAAAAAGGATGGAAAACCCTGTGGATCACTGGGCCTGACTTGTTAATTCTGTGGCCGTGTGTGTTTGTCAAACATTGGTAGAATTAGCCACGAGAGAAACTATTCGACAAAAACAAACAAACAAAATACACAATAGCCTCTACTAGATCGTCTGACAAGACGAATAGGGCCATATTAAAGCAATAACACTCATAACAAAATAATTCATGTTAAAAATGTTGTTCCTGAATAGGGGAGCGTGAGATGGGTGATCAAGGGGCATGTTCTTGTTGACGTAATACCACAAGTTGATGCGGGCAGGTTGCCCTTTGACTTATTTGCTGTGCCGGGTCATAATGGCTTTCATGACATTCCCGGGTCTTACTGGAAAAGTTGGAGTTCGTCTATCTCAGGTTATGCTGGGAAACTGCTAGCCCAGACCAGAGATACTGCAATACTGGGTCTTCTATATCAGCAACAGCCACCACTACAGGGAACACGGCGATCCTAGCTTCTGTTAACCAGTCTGTTTTGACGCAGACTGTTACCATGGGAGAAAACGAGGAGGTAGAAGTGCTAGGTCTTGGTCAGCTGATGATGCGCGACTCTGCTATTACGACCACAGGTCGCAAGCGCTTCTGCTTCCCCAATGTGATCTAGGGGTAAGACACCAGTCTCTGAAACAGGAATGTCAGGGTTCAAATCCTACCTCAGGAGGAAGGAATTTTTCTAAATTTAGTCCGTGCTTTCTTCGCTCATGGTCGTTACCCTCCAAGCTGTATCTGGGTAGGGAGATTCAATGTACAGCTCTCTCCGAAAACGGCGAAAAATAGGAGCTCCAGTGTGCACTCACGATCGTTAAAGAATTCTTGGGAGTTAAAAGCCGAAACGAGTAAACCACAAATGTCCACTGCATGGACATCAAATTGTTAAGCAAATTCAAATCTACCCATGTCGGATTTCGATGTTTCGTAAATATATTCTAAATGTAGCTTAATTCTTTCAGTACGGAAAGCTTTTACCAATTTAGTGGTAGATCGTTGGGAGGTCAAACAGTAATGCACACCAATTTTTTTCTCGGCTAATAATAAAGATAGGAATATGAAATTTTGCACACTTGGAATATGACATGTTCCAATTATTCAATAGATACAGTAATGCGTGAAGAACAGGCTGGGTTTAGAAAAGGGAGAAGCTGTCTTGACCACATTTTCACTCTACGACTTATATTGGAGGAACACATTGAAAAGCAAAAACCTTTTGTACTTAACTTCATCGACTTCAAAAAAGCATTTGATAGTATTCATAGAGATTCTTTGTGGAAAATTCTGAAGCAATATGGCTTACCATCAAAAATCATAAATATTATCAAAGACATGTATGATGGTTACACATGTGCAGTTCGAACAGAGGAAGGACTGAGCGAATGTTTCCCAATAGAAACTGGGGTTAAACAAGGATGTATTTTATCGCCCTTGTTATTTGGAATTGTTATGGACTTCATAATGAAGAAATGCTGCACTGGTAATAAAGGCATCGAATGGATACAAGGAGACCATTTGGAGGACCTGGACTTTGCTGATGACATAGTTCTCATCAGCAATCAGATAAAAACGATGCAGGAAAACACAAATGAACTATCATCAATAGCCAGCAAAATTGGGCTTGAGGTCAATCATGAAAAGACTAAAGTCATGAAAAGTTTAATTCCAACAAGTGACAAAATATACATGGAAAACAAACCAGTAGAAGAGATCGATCACTTCATCTATCTTGGAAGTCACATTGATCGAGAAGGGGATACGAGCAAAGAAATTAGAATCAGACTGGCTAAAGCAGCAATGTCTTTCAGAAGCCTTGAAAAGTTGTGGAAATCAAAACTCATTAGCACAAACACAAAACTTAGGCTATTCAAATCAAATGTACTATCAACCCTTACGTATGCGTGTGAAAGCTGGAAAACAACAAGAGATATAGAAACAAAGTTGAACGCATTCGAAAATAAATGTCTAAGGAAAATACTTGGTATAGAATGGAACGAATTCAAAACAAACGAGGAAATTAGAGAAATCGCCAATCAACCACTAATATCTTCAGTAATAAAGAAAAGACGATGGTCATACGTTGGACATGTGATGAGAAGAGATAATAATCGAATAGCAAAGCAAGCCCTCATATGGGAAACAACAGGTAAAAGAAAAAGAGGAAGACCCAGGGAGACACTGAGAAGAACATTGATGAGAGAGGCAAGAGCAGCAGGAATCGGCTCCCTCAATGAGATAGAACTGCTTGCACAGAACAGAGACAGATGGCGAGATTTGATAAAATATCTTTAAAAGAAAACTGCTAGAACAAAAATTCATATAGGAGAAGGTGTATCTTGGTCTACGCCCTATGGGCCGGTTACGGCTCGAAAGATCAATAGATAGATAGAATTATGTGCACCAAATTGCACAGCATTCTGAAAAATATTACGCAATCTATGAACCGTTAAAATGGAGCTTGTCAACAATGTCCGTTACAAACAGCGAATTGTCATAGAATTTCTGGTTGCGGAAAAAGAAACTGTGGCAAACATTCATAAACGACTGTGTGCAGTGTACAAATGTTCTGCAGTCGATAGGAGCACAGTTAGTCGCTGGGTTCAGAGAATTAAAGCTGCAGAAAGTGTACGAGTGGAGCTGCATGATTTACCGCGTTCTGGACGTGTTGCCTCGGCTACCAGCACAGACATGTTAAACCGGGCTGATGCCATTATTCGTAAGGATAGGCGTATCACTAGTCAGCAATTGTCATTACAGCTTACAGTCAGCAAGGGAAGTGCAATCGCAATTTTTAAAACTCTCGGATATTCAAAGATTTGCGCTCGACGGGTTCCTCGGTGCCTAACAAATGATCACAGAGTTCAAAGGAAAACATTCTGTTCTGAATTGTTGGAGCGTTTCGGTGTTGAAGGAGAAATGTTTTTGTCAAAAATTGTTACCGGTGACGAAACGTGGGCACATTATTATGAGCCTGAAACAAAAATGCAGTCAATGGAATGGCATCATCCGCAGTCACCAAAAAGAAAAAAATTCAAAACATCTCCATCAGCCGGAAAGGTGATGATCACTGTCTTCTGGGACATTGATGGTGTGATTCTTGTTGATGTAATGACAAGAGGTGAGACAATCAACTCGACAGCTTACATCAATACACTGACAAAACTCAAAAATCGGTTCCACAGAGTTCGGCATAATAAGCCATCTGCAGATGTGTTGCTTCAACATGACAATGCACGCCCTCACACAAGTCTGGTAACACGGGAAGCAATCAACAAATTTGGTTGGACTGTACTGCCCCATCCTCCTTACAGCCCTGATCTGGCTCCCTCAGATTTCCATCTGTTTGGACCACTCAAAAAATTCCTGCGTGGGAAACACTTTGACAATGATGAGGATGTGATCCGTGCAGTTAAAAAATGGCTACGCGAGCAGGACAAAACTTGGTACAAACGAGGCATTCATGACCTAGTTTCGCGTTGGCGTAAGGCAATACGCTTGGACGGAGATTATGTTGAAAAATAGGTAGTGTAAAGGGGATGTTCAGCTACAATCTGTGAAAATTTCACACATTTTGCCCGAATAGTTTCCGAGAAAAAAAGTGGTGTGCATTACTTTTTGACCTCCCTTCAGTATTTCAGAGATAAAAATGTTCATGATTTTTAAAAGCAATCTACATGTTTATATTTATCTAAAACTTAAGGATATTATATCTGAATGTGTAGATAATTAAACAATGAATTAGATTTCACCAATAACAGAATGATGCAAGACGTATAAAAAGAATATGGTTTGATGACAGTTTACACTAATCAAATTGAGAGTGACGCACTGTGCGGCTAAACGTACGGAAAGTGTTAAATAAAACATTGAGAAAACGCAAAATGATCTATCCACCCCTTCTTTATTTCTTGTGCATTTTCTCTGTTTTCTTCCAGTTAGGGCCAATAATTCTGACGATTTCCAGGACTTCTTTTTTTCGTGTATTTCTGGGTTTTCCCTGTTTTCTTTGTCCCATGTATTCAAGGGTCTTTCCTTTTTTGTCTCTTGTCCTGGATTTTCCCTGTTTTATCCTTGTGCTTTAGCGCCTATGATGGGTACTGTAGCTGCCTTTCTTTGTTTGATTATTCGATGAGATGTTAAATCCGGATGATTCAACTGGCAAGGGCGGTTGAACAATTATGGATTTTCTTTCGTTTGCAGTGATATCGGGGTCTTCGACTAATTATAACTATAATCATAACTATAACTATAATCATAACTATAACTATAATCATAACTATAACTATAATCATAACTATAACTATAATCATAACTATAACTATAATCATAACTATAACTATAACAAGCACTAGAACAAGCTTTCTAATCCAGGTCAAAAGTCACTTTGTAACTGCAACTATTTTACAGGAAGTTTCACCTTAAAGCTATTCAACTATTAATTTGAATGCCTTAAAAAAATACCACGGCGGGTTCTTTGGCTATTCGAAAACGATTTATGTCAGCTAGTTTTAGATGCTGGTTGAACTACGAAATCTTGTAGGTGCGAAAAAAAAAATCATTTCTCGGAATCAAACGCAAACACTCCAGATCAGCAGTAAGCGCACTAACTATTCAACCACCGAAGCTTAAAAAATAATGTGGATCACCATATTTCATAATCTATGTATCTTAGACGAGTTCTTTATTTCCATCTTTATATATATATATATTATTGCACATTATTGTTCTCTCAGATATAGGTTGCAAATTCGACTCATCCTCAGAGCGTGAGAGAAAATCGTTGCCTCTGCCTGACCTCATTCACTGACCTTATTGGTCTGCTCTAAAAAAAAAACATTTTAAAAATATGTGTATATACTCGGTCAGGACGTCGAAGCGGCAGCTGCCATCTTTATCAACTACAACCTTGATGTCTTACAGCAGTATAGCTATCAGGGGTCTATCATTAACGACAAACTTGATGTCTTACAGCAGTATAGCTATCAGGGGTCTATCAACAACGACAAACTTGTTGTCGTGCAGCAGTATAGCTACCAGGGGTCTATCAACAACGACAAACTTGATGTCTTACAGCAGTATAGCTATCAGGGGTCTATCAACAACGACAAACTTGATGTCTTACAGCAGTATAGCTATCAGGGGTCTATCAACAACGACAAACTTGATGTCTTACAGCAGTATAGCTATCAGGGGTCTATCAACAACGACAAACTTGATGTCTTACAGCAGTATAGCTATCAGGGTCTATCATGGACGACAAACTTGATGTCTTATAGCAGTATAGCTATCAGGGGTCTATCATGGACGACAAACTTGATGTCTTATAGCAGTATAGCTACCTGGAGTCTATCAACAACGACAAACCTGATGTCTTACAGCAGTATAGCTATCAGGGGTCTATCATGGACGACAAACTTGATGTCTTATAGCAGTATAGCTACCTGGAGTCTATCAACAACGACAAACCTGATGTCTTACAGCAGTATAGCTATCAGGGGTCTATCAACAACGACAAACTTGATGTCTTACAGCAGTATAGCTATCAGGGGTCTATCAACAACGACAAACTTGATGTCTTACAGCAGTATAGCTATCAGGGGTCTATCAACAACGACAAACTTGATGTCTTACAGCAGTATAGCTATCAGGGGTCTATCAACAACGACAAACTTGATGTCTTACAGCAGTATAGCTATCAGGGGTCTATCATGGACGACAAACTTGATGTCTTATAGCAGTATAGCTATCAGGGGTCTATCATGGACGACAAACTTGATGTCTTATAGCAGTATAGCTACCTGGAGTCTATCAACAACGACAAACCTGATGTCTTACAGCAATATAGCTACCTGGGATCTATCATTAACGACAAACTTGCAGATATCGTGCAGCAGTATAGCTATCTGGGGTCTATCATTAACGACAAACCTGATGTCTTACAGCAACATAGCTCTCTGGGATCTATCATTAACGACAAACTTGGTGTCTTACAGCAGTATAGCTACCTGGGACCTATCATTAACGACAAACTTGCAGATATCGTGCAGCAGTATAGCTATCTGGGGTCTATTATTAACGACAAACCTGATGTCTTACAGCAGCATAGCTACCTGGGATCTATCATTAACGACAAACTTGGTGTCTTATAGCAGTATAGCTATCTGGGGTCTATCATTAACGACAAACCTGATGTCTTACAGCAGCATAGCTATCTGGGATCTATCATTAACGACAAACTTGGTGTCTTACAGCAGTATAGCTATCTGGGGTCTATCATTAACGACAAACCTGATGTCTTACAGCAGCATAGCTATCTGGGATCTATCATTAACGACAAACCTGATGTCTTACAGCAGTATAGCTACCTGGAGTCTATCAACAACGACAAACTTGATGTCGTGCAGCAGTAAAGCTACCAGGGGTATATCATCGACGACAAACTTGATGTTTTATAGCAGTATAGCTACCTGGAGTCTATAAAAAACGATACACTTGATGTCGTGCAGCAGTAAAGCTACCTGGAGTCTATCAACAACGACAAACTTGATGTCTTATAGCAGTATAGCTATCAGGGGTCTATCATTAACGACAAACTTGATGTCTTATAGCAGTATAGCTATCAGGGGTCTATCAACAACGACAAACTTGATGTCGTGCAGCAGTATAGCTACCTGGAGTCTACCAACAACGACAAACTTGATGTCTTATAGCAGTATAGCTATCAGGGGTCTATCATTAACGACAAACTTGATGTCTTATAGCAGTATAGCTACCTGGGGTCTATCATTAACGACAAACTTGATGTCTTATAGCAGTATAGCTATCAGGGGTCTATCAACAACGACAAACTTGATGTCGTGCAGCAGTATAGCTACCAGGGGTCTATCAACAACACAAACTTGATGGCTTACAGCAGTATAGCTACCTGGGGTCTATCATTAACGACAAACTTGATGTCTTACAGCAGTATAGCTACCTGGGGTCTATCATTAACGACAAACTTGATGTCTTATAGCAGTATAGCTATCAGGGGTCTATCAACAACGACAAACTTGATGTCGTGCAGCAGTATAGCTACCAGGGGTCTATCAACAACGACAAACTTGATGTCGTGCAGCAGTATAGCTACCAGGGGTCTATCAACAACGACAAACTTGATGTCGTGCAGCAGTATAGCTACCTGGGGTCTATCAACAACGACAAACCTGATGTCTTATAGCAGTATAGCTACGTGGGGTCTATCATCAACTATAAACCTGATGTCTTACAGCAGTATAGCTACGTGGGGTCTATCATCAACTATAAACTTGATGTCTTACAGCAGTATAGCTACTGGGGTCTATCATCAACTATAAACTTGATGTCTTACAGCAGTATAGCTACCTGGTGTCTTTCATCAACTATAAACTTGATGTCTTACAGCAGTATAGCTACCTGGGGTCTATCATCAACTATAAACTTGATGTCTTACACTAGTATAGCTACCTGGTGTCTTTCATCAACTATAAACTTGATGTCTTACAGCAGTATAGCTACCTGGTGTCTTTCATCAACTATAAACTTGATGTCTTACAGCAGTATAGCTACCTGGGGTCTATCATCAACTATAAACTTGATGTCTTACAGCAGTATAACTACCTGGTGTCTATCATCAACTATAAACTTGATGTCTTACAGCAGTATAACTACCTGGGGTCTATCATCAACTATAAACTTGATGTCTTACAGCAGTATAACTACCTGGTGTCTATCATCAACTATAAACTTGATGTCTTACAGCAGTATAACTACCTGGGGTCTATCATCAACTATAAACTTGATGTCTTACAGCAGTATAACTACCTGGTGTCTATCATCAACTATAAACTTGATGTCTTACAGCAGTATAACTACCTGGTGTCTATCATCAACTATAAACTTGATGTCTTACAGCAGTATAGCTACCTGGTGTCTATCATCGACTATAAACTTGATGTCTTACAGCAGTATAGCTACCTGGTGTCTATCATCGACTATAAACTTGATGTCTTACAGCAGTATAGCTACCTGGTGTCTATCATCGACTATAAACTTGATGTCTTACAGCAGTATAGCTACCTGGTGTCTATCATCGACTATAAACTTGATGTCTTACACTAGTATAGCTACCTGGTGTCTATCATCAACTATAAACTTGATGTCTTACACTAGTATAGCTACCTGGTGTCTATCATCAACTATAAACTTGATGTCTTACAGCAATATAGCTACCTGGTGTCTATCATCGACTATAAACTTGATGTCTTACAGCAGTATAGCTACCTGGGGTCTATCATCAACTATAAACTTGATGTCTTACAGCAGTATAGCTACCTGGGGTCTATCATCAACTATAAACTTGATGTCTTACAGCAGTATAGCTACCTGGGGTCTATCATCAACTATAAACTTGATGTCTTACAGCAGTATAGCTACCTGGGGTCTATCATCAACTATAAACTTGATGTCTTACAGCAGTATAGCTAACTGGTGTCTTTCATCAACTATAAACTTGATGTCTTACAGCAGTATAGCTACCTGGGGTCTATCATCAACTATAAACTTGATGTCTTACAGCAGTATAGCTACCTGGGGTCTATCATCAACTATAAACTTGATGTCTTACAGCAGTATAGCTACCTGGGGTCTATCATCAACTATAAACTTGATGTCTTACAGCAGTATAGCTACCTGGGGTCTATCATCAACTATAAACTTGATGTCTTACAGCAGTATAGCTACCTGGGGTCTATCATCAACTATAAACTTGATGTCTTACAGCAGTATAGCTACCTGGGGTCTATCATCAACTATAAACTTGATGTCTTACAGCAGTATAGCTACCTGGGGTCTATCATCAACTATAAACTTGATGTCTTACAGCAGTATAGCTACCTGGGGTCTATCATCAACTATAAACTTGATGTCTTACAGCAGTATAGCTACCTGGGGTCTATCATCAACTATAAACTTGATGTCTTACAGCAATATAGCTACCTGGGGTCTATCATCAACTATAAACTTGATGTCTTACAGCAGTATAGCTACCTGGGGTCTATCATCAACTATAAACTTGATGTCTTACAGCAGTATAGCTACCTGGGGTCTATCATCAACTATAAACTTGATGTCTTACAGCAGTATAGCTACCTGGGGTCTATCATCAACTATAAACTTGATGTCTTACAGCAGTATAGCTACCTGGGGTCTATCATCAACTATAAACTTGATGTCTTACAGCAGTATAGCTACCTGGGGTCTATCATCAACGACAAGCTTTCTTCAGACACAGAAACTGACACCTGCATTGATAAAGCTTCTACCACATTCGCCCGTCATTCTAGGTGTATCTGGCGAAACTTCCAGCTAAGACAAAAACTACAATTTACAACGTCTGTATAATTAGCATCTTTTTGTATGACAGGGAAGTAAGGTAAGGTAAAGTACGAGACTTGAACCGGCGTCTTAGCACGCGGGTTTACATCCTTATGTGCTCGGCCGCCTATCCAGAAATGTTCGGATATTTCTGTATAGTGTCGCCTCAAGCATCGAAACTCAGATACGAAGCGATATTCCTCACCCTCCCAGGTTAATACCCTGTTACCCATTTCTGCCAACGGCTGGGTCGACCGTAGGGGTGTTTTTTTTTCTCCAACCACGAGTACAATTCACACTGCTTCCAGCGGGAATCGAACACGGGTTGTCCGAACGTCGGTGGTCCAGTCGGGTGGTTTTCCCAACTAGGCTAGCGAGGATGATGGACAACATGTGCAAAGTAGGAAAAAACGCTAAATGCATTCCAGATGCGATGTTTGAGTTGTATTCTCTGTATAACCTTGAAGGACAAGGTGACAAACGTGATGGTCCTTACTCACATAGGCTTCCCGAACATCCACACGCTGGTCAAACAGTGTAGGTTACGCTGGCTTGGCCACTTACGCTGTAAGAAAGATGGCCGCATACCAAAAGATATACCCTACGGACAACTAGCAAATGGCAAAAGAACTAGGGGGCGCCCAAAACTCAGATTTATAGACGTGTGTAAATGTGACACGAAGACTCTGAACATAAACCCTGCAGCCTGGGAAGATATAGCTCCATGGAAACACACTTAGGAAACAGACTCTAAAGTTTCAACTCAAGCAAGAAGCAGACTGATTCATAGAAAAAGAGAATAATCCACAAAAGAAAAGGAAACAAAAACATTTCCTGGGGCGTTGCAAAATACGTAGTCAACTTTGACTGACGGAGGCTACTATTCGTCTCTACTGAGCCAACCAGTCACTCAAACTCTCCCACCAACATACGAGTAGCTCGAAGCTGATCGATAAGGCACGTAACTCGTCTCCACAAAACGTCAAGTTCCAGGAAAAAGGATGGCTTATCTACTTCCCATCAGGGACAATGGAAACCGTTTGAGTCAAATTTTCTGATTTATTTTCGGCATTTCTGATAACAATTCTTCAGAACTAGACGCGGATTCCAAAAAAAGATGAAAGCCGTTACCAGGCGACCTGACAATCGTTAACATAAACAACGGCATGACTCAAAAGTTAAACGACCTTTGAAGGTTTATTCATTTAGCGGTGGTTGTTGTGTACAAGCTCGGTAACTATATTTAACTCCTTCCGTACGTCTCTATGCACTGTACGCCATGCCAACTTCAGGCGCATACGTTTAGCCGCACAGTGCGTCACTCTCAATTTGATTATTGTAAACCGTCATCAAACCATATTCTTTTTACATGTCTTGTATCATCTTGGTATTGGTGAAATCTAATTCCTTGTTCAATTATCTTAAAATCCATATATAATATGTTATCTGTTAGATAAATATAAACATGTAGATTTATATTTAAAACCATGAAAAATTTTGTCTCTGAAATCACTTCCGTCGCATTGATATAAACCTTCTGTACCGAAAGAGTTAAGGAAAGAACATAGAATGAAAGCATTATTTGATGAATGTGGTCATGCACAATACGAGTATGTAGAATTGCGGTGTTAAAATATGGTGATAAAACGTGATAAAAGAACCAATTTGTAAAACATGTCGATGGAATATAGTGATTAAACATGTTGACAGAACATGGTTTCTCAGTATGGTAATAGACTATATTTGTTTGTGAATCATGGACAATCTTGGAAAGAGCAAGGAAGAAAATAGATTCATTCTAAATACAGTGCTATAAAAATCCTTTAGATGCACTGGATAATGAAATAAAGAGCAATGAAGCCATTAATAAAATTAAATAGACGTTTAACAGATATAAACATTAAAAAGAGCTGGCTTTTAAACACAATTCAACAGAGAAAATTGGAATACTATTGCCACATAGACACAGCGGGCTGGAAAGACAATAATGGAAGGAATGGTTTGACAGACGTCTGCTGGGCAGACCAAGTATAAGGTGGTTTCAAGACATCAAAGAGACCTTGAACATGACAGTAGAAGAAGCGGAATATCTGGCTAGAGACTGATTTTTGGAGATGGGCTGTGGTAAATGCAACTTTTGGCAAAGGATATGTAACCTGACGATGATGAATTGGTTATATTGATAGGATGTAGAGGTAGACGTGTGTCTGTAAATTAGTGGATAGGTCATTTTATCATCATCTAGTTCCACGTTCTTTACAGAAGTCTGATCTTACCAAAACTAGTTTAAACGAACTACTTCCTCAAGCCAGGTGTTCCAATTCTTGTGTTATCACTTGTAATGTTTCTTTGATGTCTTGAAACCACCTTCTTCATGATCTACCCCTGTCACGTCATCCTGGAGCCTATATAGATCATTTTCTTTTGTAAGTTACTTTTGATAAGCACGTTCTTTTCAATGTTCATGTATCCTTTTATTATTATTATTTTTTTTTTTGTTTTAATACCAAATAAATTATGAGAATTGTTCTTCAGCATTTGATTTCAAACGAACTAGTTTTAAATTTTACTCTTCTCATTTGCATAAATGTTGCTGATACGCTGTTAAATGTTGTTATCGGAATGATTCATAGCATCGCTATTTTGACTGCTCTGCTGGTATTGTGTTTCGTGATATTCATAATAGTTCATTTCTGTATTGCTATTGGCGTATTGCCAATCTTATTTCCATTTCTTTCTGACAGTCTTATTTGCTAATTATTACAGATCCCAGATATTCATAACAATTTTCACTTTATTCATTCATCATCATCATCATGTGCCATACCGGATGGCGTAGGCATGTCCTTCCACAATCTTCTATCTATTGTACATCTTATCAGTTCTGTTGCTGACAGTTTTCCATGCCATGACACCAAGCTAACCGGTATTTTCTCTCTTTGTCGTCCACGATTTCTCTTTCCTTTTATTTTGCCAGTTGTAACCAAGTATTACAACTTTCCTCTTCTCATGATGTGCCCGAAAAATGTTGATTGTTTCATTCTGATGTTTTTTAGAAGTTCCCTTTTTGAGTTGGCCTCTTTGTGAATTTGTTCACATGTCTTTCTAGCTGTCCAGGGAACTTTCAACATTCTTCTGAAAAATCCCATCTCTGTGGCATCTAATGATCTTTTCATTTGTTTGTCTACTGTCCATGATTCGCTTCATTCATTGTCGATGACGATTCTAGGTTAACTTTCCCCGTTATCTGTGGACATTATCTTTATTTTCTGTACATTTAGATGAAGGTTTTGATCTTCACGTACTCGTATTTGTGAGCGTCGAACTTAGAATCAAGAATCCCTTCTGGTATCATGTTAATGTTTATTGTGAAAGAGTGGAACTTCACAAGATTGTCCTCGTCTCTAACATTTGTCATGAGGATCTATGTATAAATGTTGAGTAGTTATGTCAGAATTGAGTTATTGAGTTATTTGCGGGTCATCATCATCGTTACACTCCGAACATGTTCATAGGTACACAGATCCCCTCCTCAGCAAGTCCCGCAGTGTCCAGCGACTGACGATTCCAGTTCTGTGTTGGTTGATAAGTCTTCTTACACGCCCACAATATTTCACGTTTCTGGCTGTGTCCATCTTAACTCCCATCTCTTTCATCCGAAGGAGGACATGGACTCATGGTGTATGTAAGAATTCACCATTGAAAGAATACACACTTGTCTGACTTCCGTTTGGACTTAGAAACAATCAGATTCTTGACCTGTGGCCCTGATAGCTGCGTATTGCTCTTGGAATTGTGATTCTAAAAATGTTTTAGTTGTAAGTCCGGTAGCTCTCACGTTGTTCAATAATCTTTGGTGTTGTACACAATTAAAGACTTTGCCATGTAAAATTATGAAAGAATACAATTCAATATCTACAACTAACGACGTTAATGGGGACACCACAGTCTATGGAAGCGAATCATGGACAAACAAATGAAAAAAAAACGATTAGAGGTCATAGAGATGGGATTTCTCAGAAAAATGTTGAAAGTTCCCAGGACAGTTGAAAAAGACCAATGAGGAAGTTCTCAAAGAGGCCAACACTAAAAGGCAGCTCCTAAAAAAAACATAAGAAAGAATCAATAAGTATTTTTCGGTCACATCATAAGAAGAGGAAAGTTAGAATACTTGGTTACAAGTGGCAAAATACAGAGAAAGAGAGATCGCGGACGACAAAGAGAGAAAAATCTAGATAGCTTTGTGTCACGGCATGGAAAACAGTCAACAGAATTGATACGATGCACAGTGGATAGAACATTGTGGAAGGTCATGATCGCCTATACCAACCGTTATAACACACGATGATGATGCTGTAATTCATGACCTACGTGTTCACTTCATATCGTGCCACCTACACTTATCAACTGTATACCACTTACGGCACACTGATGCATGTTCCTGGCACCTCTGTGACGTAATAAACCTGGTTTGAACTCTACGTAGTCCTGTTCTAACTTCAAATGAATCCTTTTAATAATAGATATATATTTTTTCTTGAACTTTATTTTAAAATTAAGGAGTTAGCCTTACTAGTAAAAGGACAGAGGTAATGGTAGCAACAAAGAAAAGGACTTCACCGGAATGCATAATAAAAACAAGTGGAACAATATTAAAATAGGTAGATGAATTTAAATATTTGGGAACAATGTTAACCTCTGATGGTAGATGCACAACAGAAGTGAGATGCAGGCAAAAGCAGCGTTCCAAAAAAAAAAAAAATAAGAAAGATATTGTGCAATCCAATTTTGACAATAGAAACAAGAAAGAGAGTTCTTAAATGTTATGTAGAGGCAGTCTTAACATATGGATGTAAATCATGGACAATATGACAACATACACAAAAATAACTGGAGGCTGTAGAAATGTATTTTTACAGAAAAATTTTGAGAATACCATGGACAGCTAAAAAGAGTAAAGAAAACGTTCTGAAAGAGGTCAAAGCAAAAAGAGAGCTAATTTCCAATATTAGGAAGAAACAATCATCATTTTTTGGTCATGCAATAAGGAGAAATAGATGTAATATATTGTGACAACTGGGAAAATTGAGAGACAAAGAAACAGAGGGAAGCAAAGAGAAAAAAGACCAGACAGCTTAAGAGAATGGCTTGGCAGGAGGTCAACAACAGAAATGATAAATAACTGTTGAGGTCGAAAATTGTGGAGAGACATGATCACCAACGCCAGCAGGCTAGGTACTTGATGACGATGATATATATTTTACTGGCATGACTTATTAAGGCATTGGTTATCGATAAACAACTTTATACACCATTTCTCTCAAATGAAAATGCACAGTGACCTTCTCCAGTCTATTGTAAGGACGCACACTGTTCCACACCATCAAGCAAGACATTTACAACACTGACCTAACTGTGATTAAATGGATACCATCTCTTTGGCATAATTAAGGTGGGGGCACACATAGAGATGCAGATATTTGTAGTAGTAGCCTCCGTCAGTCATAGTTGACTATGGATTTTTCAGCGCCCCTAGAAATGTTATTTTTTCTTTTCTATTCTTTCGCCGTGTATTCTCTTTCTCTATGAATCTGTCTGCTTCTTGTTTGAGGTGAACCTTTAGAGTGTATTTCCAGAGATTGCGGTCTGCAGCTATGTCTTCCCATGCTGCAGGGTTTATGTTCAGAGTCTTCATGTCGCGTTTACACAATCTAAAAATTGAAGTTTTGGGCCCCCCCTAGTTCTTTTACCATCTGCAAGTTGTCCGTAGATTATATCTTTCGGTATGCGGCCATCTTTCATACGGTGTACATAGCCAAGCCAGCGTAACCTACGTTGTTTGAGCAGCGTTTAGATATTCGGTAGGCCTGTGCAAGTCATGACCTCCACGTTTGTCACTTTATCCTTCCAGGTGATACCAAGAATACAGCGTAGACATCGCATATGGAATGCATTTAGCCTTCTCTCCTGCTTTAGATAGGTTGTCCAAGATTCTCTGCCATACAGGAGGATACTAATTATGCAGGCATTGTACACTGCAGCTTTTGTTTTAATTGTCAGTTTGCTGTTTTGTTTTACATAGGTTGTCCAAGATTGGCTGCCATACAGGAGGATACTAATTATGCAGACATTGTACACTGCAGCTTTTGTTCTAATTGTCAGTTTGTTGTTTTGCCAGACACGCCTAGAAATACGGGCAAATGTGGTAACAGCTTTAGCAATACGAGTGTCAATTTCATAGATATTTGTAGAAGTATTCTAAATAGATAACACTCAGATATCACTTGTTTCTACTCAGTGAATTGTTTCATTAGCGACGCATATAAGAGAAGTGTACATCAGAAGCGATTGGTGGACTTCAAAAGTGATCATCCATGATTGACCAATCACCTTGATCTCTGCGGCAATATTGTTTGCATTTCCTTCTCAATATCTCTTTCTACCTTTCTCTATCTGTCTACTTGTCTGTCTGTCTATTTATTTGTCTGTCTGTCTGTCTGTTTGTCTGTCTGACTGCCTGCTTGTCTGTCTGTCTATCTATCTACCTGCCTGTCTGCCTATCTGTCTGTCTGTCTGTCTGTCTATCTATCTACTTGCCTGTCTGCATATCTGTCTGTCTGTCTGTCTGCCTCTTTGTCTATCTGTATTTCTGTCTGTCTACCACCCATACCCACTCGACCGCTGTCCAAGATTATCTTTGGCCATTTCTACTGTGGGTGGATGAACTTTGAAATATGAGTTTGACTTACGCATTTTTCAAAAGTATCAAATTAAGGACGAAGCTTTTCTCAGCCCTTTCGGGTTTTCTGCAAATACTGACGTCATCCATGTTCCTTATCAAGAGGAGCTCATAGAGTTTTAGAGTGACACGGGAGCCTAACTAATTTACATTAAAGAAAAATGCAACAGAATCTCTTCGTTGAAATGGGGCCACATGAAGAGAAGAACGTCGGAATGTGCCACATGAAGAGAAGAACGTCGGAATGTGCCACATGAAGAGAACAACGTCAGAAGGTGCCACATAAAGAGAACAACGTCGGAATGTGCCACATGAATAGAAGAACATTGGAATGTTCCACATGAAGAGAACAACGTCAGAAGGTGCCACATGAAGAGAACAACGTCGGGAAGTGCCACATGAAGAGAAGAACATATGTATGTGCCACATGAAGAGAACAACGTCGAGGGTGCCACACGAAGAGAACAACATCGGGAGGTACCATAACAAGAGAACAACGTAGGAAGGTGCCACATGAAGAGAACAACGTCGGAATGCGCCACATGAAGAGAATAACGTCGGAAGGTACCGCTTCAAGAGAACAACGTCGGAAGGTGCCACATGAAGAGAACAACGTCGGAAGTGAAAACAAATTCAGAAACACTGCTGTATATATATAAATGGTTGGAACATGACGTCACTGGTAGTGATGTACTCACTCTGTGAGGAAACTTCATCATTTTGAGGGTAGATGGCCAGTGCTCTACCTCGCTGTTATTGCCTTCTTTAAGGTCGATCTAAGGTTGGAAATACGGAAGTGTGTCAAGCTGAGAGTTCACACGTTCACATAAGAAATTAACGTTAATGTCATCACTCTACCAACTATATAAAAAGGGAGATAACCACATTTAAGACCAATCAATATTTTGGGAGCACAATTTGAAGACTTATCTCTCTTTAATGTTACGATAATTATACGTTCAATGGTTGTAACAGCAGAGGTTCGTTCGTTCGTTCGTTCGCTTTCATCAGCTTTGACCTCTGACGAAGTCCCACCCACTCAATTTTGTGGGACTGAATTTTGCGTGTAAAGTCTGTTTTATCCCATGACAGGATGCCCCTCGCCATGCAGGCAGATTTACTCCGACTTCAGAGGTACTAATTTTTAGGGAATTAGTAAAACCCAGGTGTCCTCGCCAGGGTACGAACCCCGGCTGTTGCCGTGGTAAGCCAACCGCCTATCGATTGCGCTAACCGGACACCCACAGCAGAGGTTGACTCAAGATGCATCAAAGCTTGTCAAATCATCGGACAGATTTCGCCACTATTGCCCAAAAAGAAATAACTCTGGAGGCAAAACGAGCACTCTACAATACAATCTTCATCCCAACGTTGTGCTACCAATGCCAGACCTGGATCCTAGATGCTAGAACAATAAGAAAAAATAACCTCTACTGAGATTAAATGTGTCAGACGAATGACAGGAAATAGTCTGAGAGATAAGATCAGGAATGAAGAACTGAGAAAAAAGCTAGGAATAGCCTCCGCCATAGAATATATAAGGAAACAACAGATACAATGGTTTGGCCACGTGACAAGGCAGAATGATCAAAACACAGCACAACGAGCCTTCAACAAACGTTGTGAGAACACCAGACCCAAGGGTCGACCACGAAAAAGATGGATTGACGAAATATTAGAAACACTAGGAAACATAACAGCAGCAGAGGCGAACAGAAGAGCAAAATACCGCATATTATATCTCTCCTCGACGCTGAAAGGCAAATGAGGAAGGAAAGAAGCAGAAGAAGAAATGGTTAATTATCATTTAAATGATAGAAAAGGTCGAAAGAAAGTCAAAGGAAAGAAAAAAAAGACGCAACAGAAAAAAGGCGAGACCCCTCTACATAACAATGTCATCTTCATTCTTCAGGCGGAGCAGCCATTGCAATGTCGGGGAAATCCGCCACTGCAATGTAGGGGAAATCCGCCACTGCAGAAAATAGCGTCGATTTACGCCTTGCTAGGCGCCTTTGAGATATAA
>JAVIAB010000091.1:43145593-43150593 GCA_032433765.1 Megaustenia siamemsis | reverse complement strand
AGATGAGATGATGAGATGAGATGAGATGATGAGATGAGATGAGATGAGATGAGATGAGAAGATAAGATAAGATAATAAGATAAGATAAGATAAGATAAGATTACATGACATTAGATAGATAGATTGATCGATTGATTGATTAAGCAGACATCCATTTTCACACTCCCCCTCCCACCTCACTCCCACCCCCCCCCCAAACCTATAACAATCAGATGTAACAAATCACTACAAACCTCTTGTTATGCACAATGTGTTCAAACACAATGAGATAGGTGTTCCCTTCCTGGAATATTTTGTTTGTTCAAGACATGTTTTAGGTGTTATTCAATTCAAATGTTGAATAGCAATGGTGATAGTACACAACCATGTATGACTCAGGTTGTCAAATGCAAGTGCATTGATGAGTCCATTGTTTTTCTGTACCACTTTTGGCACATTAAGTACATTACTGTGATTTATCCATTGTACTCCATCATTAACAAATACTTGTTGAATATTCCTCTCTCCTTTCAAAGAGTTTGTTGTGTTGTCCTGGCTTGATAATAAGATAATGGGGTTTGGTCATAACTGGACACACTCCTGTCAACTCAGTTAAAGAAAGTAATACTGACTCAGTTAGTTTGGGAGAAAGGTAGCTAACAATGAGGTAGAGCACTGGCCCCCTGATCTCCAAAGCTGTGGCTCAGTATGATACTTCACTCACCTACAACATTAAAATATCTTGGGACCCTTTTACTTTATCAAAAGTCTGTTCTTTGGTCTTTAGACTTGACTGACCTGCAGAAATGTCCCAGCACTGCAGGTGGGGCATTCCCCATATAAGCTACAGCCCTGGTCCAGCAACCAAAAAGTGCTCATCTTAAACATTCATACTCTTCTAGTGAACATGTTGTGTTTAGAAAAAAAGGTGCACAGCTCATGTTTGCACAGTTTATGGTTTTTGGTGTGTTTTTTTTTAAACTGTGCAATATAATTTTGACAATAGAAACATGAAAAAGAGTTCTTAAATGTTATATAGAGCCAGTCTTAACATATGGATGTGAATCATGGACAATAGGATAACAGACAAGAAAATCACTGGAAGTTGTAGAAAGGTGGTTTTACAGAAGAATGTTGAGAATACCATAGCAAGCTAAGAAGAGTAAAGAAAACGTTCTGAAAGAGGCCAAAGCAAGAGAGAACTAATTTCAATATTAGGAAGAAACAATCTCCTTTTTTGGCCATGTAATGAAAAGGAACAGTAGGAATATATTGTAACAACTGGAAAAAAATGAGGGATAAAGAAATAGAGGGAAGGAAGCGAAGACAAAATATACCAGACAGCTTAAGAGAATGTCTTGGCAGAAGGTCAACAACAGAAATGATAAATAACTGTGGAAATCGAAAGTTTTGGAGAAACATGATCACCTATGCCAGCAGGCACGGTACTTGATGATGTTTTAAAAATTTAAATTAATTTCTTCCTCCTAGTATATGAGTGTTTGTTCATTTCCTGGAGCACATCTACTGATTGCGTTAAATGTATAATATGTTCTTCATATTTTATTCGGTGATATACGATGTTCAAATATTTATGCTGTTATTTGAAACTGATGCTGTAGTACATCTTTGGCTCAGCACCTTCTTCTAATTTTTTTTTTATTTTAAATTAATCTTTCTGCTCCAAGCTTTTGTAATTGTATACACATTTGACTGGAACACATCTATTGGATTAAAGGCTGAACAACTTGGCTGTGTGAATAACTGTTCATCTCTTATTTGCTCTCCATACTTTCCCCGGTGATGTAAAATGTTCAAATATAGATGTTGTTATTTGAAACTTTACTTGTATTACATCAAAGTCTAACAACAAATGTGTTAGTTTTTTTTTTAATGTGTGCTTCATGAGCTCTTCTGTTTTCATTGTTGCTTTATTATATGTAGTTTTTCACATGATTTAATTTTCTTATTATTATTTAGCTGTTTGTTTTTATTTGGTATAAAATTATTTAGTTCTTAAAGTTATGTAGAGCCAGTCTTGACATATGGATGTGAATCATGGACAGTAGGATAACAGACAAGAAAATCACTGGAAGCTATAGAAATGTGGGTTTACAGAAGAATGTTGAGAATACCTTAGATAGATAAGAAGAGTAAAGAAAATGTTCTGAAAGAGGACAAGCAAAAAGAGAGCTAAGATCCAATATTAGGAAGAAACAATCATCATTGAGTACTGTCTCCACATCAAAGGTTGGCTACAATGGAGCATCATTTCGCTCTGTCTCTTGCTTTGATGGTACAGATTGTCATAGCTGATTTGTCCATCTTTTAATGTTACTTGTCCATGTTAGTCTTGGTCTGCCTCTATTACCTTGTATTTTCCCTTCCAATATTACTTTTAGTAGGCTGTTGTGTCTTTTAACATGACCCAAAAATCTCATTTGTCTTGTTCTAATTGTGTTTAGTAGTTCTCTTTTCATTTTTAGTTGTTTTAAAACTTCATTTGTTTTCTTTTCTTTCCATCCAATTCTACATATTCTTCTATTAAATCCACATTTCAAAGGCTTCAATTTTCCATTCTCTTTTCTATTATAATGTCCATGTTTCTGCACCATACAAGAATATTGAGAAGATGTAACATTTTGCTATTCTTAGTTTTAGCCCGGTGTTATTTGTTTTGATGTTAGTATACTTTCCATGTCATTAAAATTACTTTTTGCCATTCCCTATTCTTTTGATTATTGCAGTTGTACATTTTCTATCACTGGTATGTCCATGGTATTGTTATTCCATTAGGAAGAAACAATCATCATTTTTGGCCATGTAATGAGAAGAGACAGCTGGAATATAATGTAACAACTGGGAAAATTGAGGGATGAAGAGATAGAGGGAAGCAAAGAGCAAAGATACCAGGCAGCTTAAGAGAATGACTTGGCAGAAGATCAACAACAGAAATGATAAATAACTGTCGAGATCGTAAGTTGTGGAGAGACATGATCACCTACACCAGCTGGCCCGGTATTTGATATTGATAAAATAATAACTGGATTGAACAGAGTTAAACTGAACTGAACCAGTTGACTTGTTTAAATTGGATGAAAGTAGTTAACCAGTTCAAACTGATTTAAACCAGTTCAAATTGTTTAATGTAGTTTATGCTTTAAAACAAATAAAACTGAATTGAACTGGTTATTCTGGTTTAATAGAACAAAGAAGTATGTGTTAGCACTCGGAAAAATTGACAGACAAACAACAATAGAAAAAAACGAAGAAACAATATATGGTCCGAAGTGGGATCGAACCCGTACTCAGTGGCACCGCGCCTTGCCACGAGAAGCCGAACGCTTGGTACACTGCCACGCAGCCAACTAAAAAATTGGCTATTGCAGTAGTGTCTTCCACGAAAGGCGATCTCAATGACTATAGCATAGGGTAACGATCACAGACCGGAATAAATTGATTTATTTTTACTTTCCTATTAATGCAAGTATCTCCCAGTAGGGCTGAATACTTGTGTTGTAGACAAACATTTATTGGACGAAACAGCACGAATAGTAGTTCCCAGTGGTTATCTATGGGTACAAATAATAATCATAAATATTATTATAGGGGAACTTCCGAGGCGATAATAGGGAAGAATAGAACAAAGAAGTATGTGTTAGCACTCGAAAAATTGACAGACAAACAACAATAGAAAAAAACGAAGAACAATATATGGTCCGAAGTAGGATCGAACCCGTACTCAGTGGCACCGCGCCTTGCCACGAGAAGCCGAACGCTTGGTACACTGCCACGCAGCCAACTAAAAAATTGGCTATTGCAGTAGTGTCTTCCACGAAAGGCGATCTCAATGACTATAGCATAGGGTAACGATCACAGACGGAAATAAATTGTTATTTTGTACTTCCTATTAATGCAAGTATCTCCCAGTAGGGCTGAATACTTGTGTTGTAGACAAACATTTATTGACGAAACAGCACGAATAGTAGTTCCCAGTGGTTATATACTGGGTACAAATAATAATAATAAAATATTATTATATGGGGAACTTCCGAGGCGATAATAGGGAATAATAGAACAAAGAAGTATGTGTTAGCACTCGGAAAAATTGACAGACAAACAACAATAGAAAAAAACGAAGAACAATATATACTTCGACCATATATTGTTCTTCGTTTTTTTCTATTGTTGTTTGTCTGTCAATTTTTCCGAGTGCTAACACATACTTCTTTGTTCTATTATTCCCTATTATCGCCTCGGAAGTTCCCCATATAATAATATTTATGTATTAATTTGTACCCAGTATATAACCACTGGGAACTACTATTCGTGCTGTTTCGTCCAATAAATGTTTGTCTACAACACAAGTATTCAGCCCTACTGGGAGATACTTGCATTAATAGGAAAGTACAAATATACAATTTATTTCCGGTCTGTGATCGTTACCCTATGCTATAGTCATTGAGATCGCCTTTCGTGGAAGACACTACTGCAATAGCCATTTTTTAGTTGGCTGCGTGGCAGTGTACCAAGCGTTCGGCTTCTCGTGGCAAGGCGCGGTGCCACTGAGTACGGGTTCGATCCCACTTCGGACCATATATTGTTCTTCGTTTTTTTTTTTCTTTTATTGTTTTGTCTGTCAATTTTTCCGAGTGCTAACACATACTTCTTTGTTCTATTATTCCCTATTATCGCCTCGGAAGTTCCCATATAATAATATTTATGTATTATTATTTGTACCCAGTATATAACACTGGAACTACTATTCGTGCTGTTTCGTCCAATAAATGTTGTCTACAACACAAGTATTCAGCCCTACTGGGAGATACTTGCATTAATAGGAAAGTACAAATATACAATTTATTTCCGGTCTGTGATCGTTACCCTATGCTATAGTCATTGAGATCGCCTTTCGTGTGAAGACATCTGCAATAGCCAATTTTTTAGTTGGCTGCGTGGCAGTGTACCAAGCGTGCTTCGGCTTCTCGTGGCAAGGCGCGGTGCCACTGAGTACGGGTTCG
>JAVIAB010000091.1:43124112-43145493 GCA_032433765.1 Megaustenia siamemsis | reverse complement strand
TTGCTGCAAACTTTGCTGCATATGATGAAGCTGAATATTAGTTTTAGGTGAATACAGCAGCAGAAGAAGAAACAGCAGCACATTAAAGGACTACACAACAGAACCATACAGAATGGTGCAACTTTATTCTTTTTTCTTTTCTCTTTTCCCTATAGTATTGAACCGAGAACTGTTAACCATTTGACCGACTTTGTGGTGCCATTCATATTCATATTCTAGCAAGAGGAAAGGGAACATTTGCATGATCAAAAGACTTGAGCGTAGTTGAAGAAAAGGCGCTGTTGTAAAGTTTCACTTCTTTCTACTCTGAGTCAGCTTCTTTCTCCCTTCTTAGCTTTGCATGAGAGCAGGTGGCCAAATCGATAACTTGTCAGGCTCAAACCAGGAGAAGGGGGGTTTGAATCCTAGTAGAGTCAAAAAGTTTTCTCTATTGGGGGTGAGATAAAAACTCAAATCCAAACTCGTCATGGTGACTGCACTGGCACACTGGACAGGCAGCCTTTATACTCTGGTCCTGCAAGTTCCTTCGACAGACCCCAGTAATGTGAAAATGTTGTAAAGTTAGTTTTTTTTTATAGCCTTGCATGATTTTGAATCACAAAGCTTTACCAGGTGGATACTTTGTTACCTCTGTATATATAATTCAAGATTGGTTTTATTCTGATTAGCTATTATTATTTAATGTGACTGGTTAAGAGACCAACAGAGGTGAGATTATTTTGACTGACTCACAAAACATCCTTCACCGGATTGATTAGAACACACTCCACAGAAAGTTTAAGTTCATTTCATGTCTTCCCCATCATCTTCATCTCTGCTTCCACCTGTCTTCTCCAAGAATATTTTGGTTTTCCTCTTTGTCTTTTTCCTGGGGATTCCAGAAAAGAGCATGTTGTGTAATACTCTCAGTTGGCTTCTGCAGTGTGTGTCCTATCCAGCACCATTGTCTTTGCTGTATCTCTTTATTCACTGGTATTTGACTGGTACATTTCCATAATTCTATGTTAGTGATTTTGTCTTGCCATTTCCATCCTTTTATTCTGTGCAACATCCATTATCATACTCAGTGGAAATAACCCAACATATTCAATCAATGCAGACCAGGAGCAGTCAGTAGACAACATTTCTATAATTGCTGGAATGGTCAACAGAGCTGATATGGGATGTCCCAAATGCAGTGACACTTATCTAAACTAAAAACTAATGTGAATTAATAACATTTCATGAATTTTATTACTAATGTGAATAATAAATTTCATGAATCTTATTACTAATGTGAATTAATAACATCTCATGAATCTTATTATTAATGTTGATTAATAACATTTCATGAATCTTATTACTAATGTGAATTAATAACATTTCATGAATCTTTCCATTATTTTATTTCAGTGATAACCCAGAAACAGATATATATGGAGGAAACCTTTATAACAGATACCTACAAAGGAGAAAACACATTAATGGTTTAATTCAGGGAAAGAAGATGCGAGTAGCGGCCACAACCAGAGTGAATGCTGACTTTCTGGATGATGGCAATGATGAAGATGAGCTTGAAGAGACTGAGATGTTTCAACGAGACTCAGGGGCAAACCTCCGTGTGATCAGGTCTTTAGAAGAAGATACGTCAGGAGTGGAGAAGGCCCACAGTTGTGAGAGTATTCTCGTGTGTACGGGCGTTTTTAAAACCACAACAGACTTTGTTACTTTTGCAAGTAATAAACTGTTTTCTCACAACCACAGAGACTTTGTGATAGAGCCTACGTTAAACCACACCTAACCATGTAGTGCCAAATGTATTAGAAGCGGTTAATCTGGTTTTTTGAGAAAGAGGAGTATTCTTAACACTAGTCATGTTGATTATGTCAATCTTTTTTGCATGTTGTTTGTTGATGTGTCATTACAGGAATGAGATGTATATGTTATAACATTTATTTATTAACCTTTTGAACCCGAACACTCACCCACAAAGCTGCTTTTCTGTA
Organism: Megaustenia siamemsis; assembly: GCA_032433765.1. Taxonomy (NCBI): domain Eukaryota; kingdom Metazoa; phylum Mollusca; class Gastropoda; order Stylommatophora; family Ariophantidae; genus Megaustenia; species Megaustenia siamemsis. The sequence continues at coordinate 43,143,508 of JAVIAB010000091.1, read as the reverse complement.
CTGTTGAGAAATAGGAAAGAAATGCACATTAATACATGTAATTAATACATGTATGATACAGGTAAAACTGTTCGGTGTCACATTAATTAAGTATACAGGTAAAACTATTTGGTGTCACATTAAGGATATAGGCAAAACTATTTGGCGTCACATTAAGGATATAGGCAAAACTATTCGGTGTCACATTAATTACGTATACAGGTAAAAACTATTTGGTGTCACATTAAGGATATAGGCAAAACTTTTTGATGTCACATTAAGGATATAGACAAAACTATTCGGCGTTACATTAATTAAGTATACAGGTAAAAACTATTTGGTGTCACATTAAGGATATAAGCAAAACTGTTTGGTGTCACATTAAGGATATAGGCAAAACTATTTGGTGTCACATTAAGGATATAGGCAAAACTGTTTGTGTCACATTAAGGATATAGGCAAAACTGTTTGGTGTCACATTAAGGATATAGGCAAAACTATTTGGTGTCACATTAAGGATATAGGCAAAACTGTTTGGTGTCACATTAAGGATATAGGCAAAACTGTTTGGTGTCACATTAAGGATATAGCAAATTATCCAATTCAGCACCAGTTATAGTTGGGTTTGATTGTCCTGAAGCCATATCATTATCACTTGAAATGCTTGGCTGTTATTATTGCCCTTAAAACTTACACTCACTTGATATATTCTAGTGTACGCGATTCTTCAATCAACGATCATGAGGTTTCATTTTGATGTCACTTCAGAATAATTACAATTTAAACATAATTGAGAGCCCCTAAATCATTGAGCACAGATTGTTGGGTTTTCAGCATGAATTCTGATTATCAAAATGTTGAGAGTTTGCAAAACATCAATTTTGAGCACCCTATGTTCAGTATGTAAATCTCCACAAGAATGTTTACTTCCCGGTGTCATTATTTTTTACACATGGAAGCCCATTGGTGGCTGTTCATTCATTTTACACACATGGAAGCCCATTTGTGGCTGTCCACTCATTTTACACACATGGAAGCCCATTTGTGGCTGTCCACTCATTTTACACACATGGAAGCCCATTTGTGGCTGTCCACTCATTTTACACACATGGAAGCCCATTTGTGGCTGTCCACTCATTTTACACACATGGAAGCCCATTTGTGGCTGTCCACTTATTTTACACACATGGAAGCCCATTTGTGGCTGTCCACTCATTTTACACACAGATTTAATGTCTTGTTTAGCATGGATGATAACTCCTATGTTAGATTGCAGGATAGTTTCTTGAGAAAGAATATTTCTCTTAACATTGGTCACATTTGATTTGATCTGTTTATTGTCAATATTCATATGTATATTACTGGAAGAAACAATTTGAGCATAGACACACCTCGACTGTGATCATTCGAGTTACAATTTTTTTTAAAGTTACGATAGAGTGTGCATGATGGGAATATATATGTACATGTATTGGGAAGAAGTACTATGATGTTAATTTTCTATATATAGCAATATATGTTTAATTAAATCTAGTCAGAAAACAAAACAAAACAGGAAGTTATAATTTGGATGAATGCTCATAATCTTGCCTTTAGCCTGTGATATCATTTCTATTTTCGACTTATATTTACGATGAGGGAATTTAACCCCATCGCAAGTCGAAGTATATCTTGTAGTTTCAAGCTTAACCTCTTCATATTGCAGCCTGGAATGGCTCGGGTCATTATCAATGATGGAGCTAGGGCATACTTGGGTCTTCTGATTACCTATATGTAATGACATTTGATTACTGTCATACATATACTGTGAACTTTGTGAAGTCTGAAAATTAAAAGTCTTTAGTATTTTTTATATTTTGGTGAGTGAGGAAGGTCATATGCAGGAGTAGGTCAGGTGCATAGGGATCAAAGAGAATAGATAGTCTGGTGCTCAAACACAATGTTGAAGATAATGTGTCAACTAAAAGGTACAGATATTGCAGCTGTCTTGTAAACTAGTGATATATAAGGTACAAATATTGCAGCTGTCTTGTAAACTAGTGATATAAAAGGTACAATTGTTGCAGCTGTCTCATAAACTAGTGATATAAAAGGTGCAGATATCACAGCTGTCTTATAAACTACTGATATAAAAGATACCAATATCACAGCTGTCTCGTAAACTAGTGATATAAAAGGTACCAATATCACAGCTGTCTTTTAACTAGTGATATAAAAGGTACCAATATCACAGCTGTCTTTTAAACTAGTGATATAAAAGGTACCAATATCACAGCTGTCTTTTAAACTAGTGATATATTCACACCATTTAATGTCCTTTTCACAGCAGGCAATGAAGTGGAGTTGTTGAATGGCATGGTAGAAGATTAAGTTGAGTGAGAAAGGCATGTGATGAATGTGAACACAAACCACTGGTTGTGCTTTACAAACCACACAGTCTTCATTTAACTCATTCATATATGGGCTATTAGTCTATAAATTTAATTAATATCAGCATCCAAGCTTGTGTCTTGTATTATACTCAGTAGCCACACCAATTTTGTTCACTGAATGTGATAAGCTGCCTGGCAAATGTTGGCATGTAGGTTATTAAACATATACATTATTATTGGGGTCAATGCAAAGAAATCCACATATCTATTGACCTTTCGAGCCGTACCGGCCCATAGGGCGTAGACCAAGATACACCTTCTCCTATATGGATTTTTTGTTCTAGCAGTTTTCTTTTAAAGATATTTTATCAAATCTCGCCATCTGTCTCTGTTCTGTGCAAGCAGTTCTATCTCATTGAGGGAGCCGACTCCTGCTGCTCTTGCCTCTCTCATCAATGTTCTTCTCAGTGTCTCCCTGGGTCTTCCTCTTTTTCTTTTACCTGTTGTTTCCCATATGAGGGCTTGCTTTGCTATTCGGTTATTATCTCTTCTCATCACATGTCCAACGTATGACCATCGTCTTTTCTTTATTACTGAAGATATTAGTGGTTGATTGGCGATTTCTCTAATTTCCTCATTTGTTTTGAATTCGTTCCATGCTATACCAAGTATTTTCCTTAGACATTTATTTTCGAATGCGTTCAACTTTGTTTCTATATCTCTTGTTGTTTTCCAGCTTTCACACGCATACGTAAGGGTTGATAGTACATTTGATTTGAATAGCTAAGTTTTGTGTTTGTGCTGATAAGTTTTGATTTCCACAACTTTTCAAGCTTCTGAAAGACATTGCTGACTATTGATTTTATTCTGATTTTAATTTCTTTGCTCGTATCCCCTTCTCGATCAATGTGACTTCCAAGATAGATAAAGTGATCGATCTCTTCAACTGGTTTGTTTTCCATGTATATTTTGTCACCTGTTGGAATTAAACTAGTCATGACTTTAGTCTTTTCATGATTGATCTCAAGCCCAATTTTGCTGGCTATGATGATAGTTCATTTGTGTTTTCCTGCATCGTTTTTATCTGACTGCTGATGAGAACTATGTCATCAGCAAAGTCGAGGTCTTCCAAATGGTCTCCTTGTATCCATTCGATGCCTTTATTACCAGTGCAGCATTTCTTCATTATGAAGTCCATAACATTCCAAATAACAAGGGCGATAAAATACATCCTTGTTTAACCCCAGTTTCTATTGGGAAACATTCGCTCAGTCCTTCCTCTGTTCGAACTGCACATGTGTAACCATCATACATGTCTTTGATAATATTTATGATTTTTGATGGTAAACCATATTGCTTCAGAATTTTCCACAAAGAATCTCTATGAATACTATCAAATGCTTTTTTGAAGTCGATGAAGTTAAGTACAAACGGTTTTTGCTTTTCAATGTGTTCCTCCAATATAAGTCGTAGAGTGAAAATGTGGTCAATACAGCTTCTCCCTTTTCTAAACCAGCCTGTTCTTCACGCATTACTGTATCTATTGAATCCTGTATTCTATTTAGGATGATTTTGCAGAATAACTTTGAGGCAACTGACAAAAGTGTCACGCCTCTCCAGTTGTTACAATCTCTAAGATTGCCCTTTTTGGGATCTTAACAATGATTCCTTTTTTCCATTTATGAGGCGTCTTCTCTGTTTTCCAAATGATGTTGAACATTTTTGGAGATGTATTAGATTATGGCTATCAATTGCCTTGAGGATCTCAGCTGTTAACTTATCCTCTCCAGCAGCCTTGTTATTGGTCATAAGCTTTAAGGTGGTTTCTATTTCACTCAAGGTGAAGTCATCTAAATTTACATTTAATTCTGCTGCTGGTGTTTCAGTTTCAAAATCTATTAAACTGTGGGGTAGTGGACGGTTAAGAATTTCTTTGAAGTGTTCCGCCCAACGGGCTTTTATGTCTGCGCTTGTTGTTAGCATTGATCCAGATTTGTCTAGAATTGGTGTTCCACTGGATGTATAGGTGTTTGTCAGCATCTTTTGCACAGTATAAAGAGTTCTGCTGTCTCCTGTAATTGCAGCTGTCTCTGCTTTCTCTGCAAATTGTCTATATAAGCTCTTGTATCTCTTCTTGCTGAACTTTTCACTTTGTTGTCTAATTCTTTGTATGTTGCTTTTGCCAGAACCTTTCCAAGATCTGTCTTTACATTAGTCATGGCTCTCTTCGCTTCTCTTCTTTCTTTGATGTATTTCCACGTGGTGTCTGAGATCCAAGCTCGTTTTCCATTTTCTTCAGTCCAGCACTTGCTTCTGCTGCTGTCATTAGTATTTTGCTCTGTGAGTCCCACATCTCATTGATATCTAAGTCTATTTCACCGAGTGCTGTATAACAATTACTTAGCTCTATGTTAAACTTTTCCTTTATGGCTTCATCTTTCAGTTTATGACTATCAATTTTATGTGTAATTGACCTCTTCTGTTGGTTTCTAAATTTTAATCTTATTTTCCCATGCACAGGTTGTGGTCACTATTAACATCAGCACCTCTGTAAGCTCTTACATCTATTAATGATGATCTGAATTGTTGTTTAATACATAGGTGGTCATTTGATTGGAGTTCTATCATCAGGAGATATCCATGTTGTTTTGTGAATATTTTTGTGTGGAAATAATGTCCCACCTATAACTAAATTTCTCCACATAAATGCATAAAAATGTGAAGCTGCAGTGAAACCAATTGTGAGGAGAAATGAAACAAAATAAATGTAGAAAAAAACGGTTATGGTTAAAGCTTCAAGTGACAAGTGGACAGCACAAACCAGAATAACATTTAGACTCAATAGGTCTTCAGCTGGAAAAAACATACAACACACGTACAAATATGTATTTAAATTTTTACCTCCGATGAAGTCCCTAAAGACTAGGAACTGAATTTTGCGCGTTAATCTTTTTTCCCTGGCAGCCGTGTGCACAGGGGTCCCTCGCCGCACAGGCAGATAACTCCATCTTCGGAGGTATAAAAAAATTATAATTTCAGACTAGAAGGAGAAGGGAAGACTTTTTATTTTCCTGTTATTTCTCCTTCTAGTAAGGAGTTATTATATTTTTAAAATTTAAATACATATTTGTTTGTGTGTTGTATGTTTGTTCCCGCTGAAGGCCTATTGAGCTGAAATGTCATTCTAGTTTGTGCTGTCCACTTGTTATGGGAATCTTTAACCATACCCATATTTTTTCCTATATATATTTTTTTTTCATTTAATTATTATTGTAAGCAAACTACTGAACTGAATACAAATTTATAATAAATATTGTTTAATTGCATTTAAGATTATGCTCTGTTGACATAATTGTGATGATCAGAGTGTCTTCTCTTGCATTGTTCTGTCATCTTGTACCAACCATGCTGTTTTAATCTCTTTTATCCTAATAGAGCAACTTTTTAGTTCTCTAGTTTCCCTCATGATCAACTTGACGTTATCAGTCTCTAGTTCACCTCGTGGTCAACTTGACGTTATCAGTCTCTAGTTCACCTCATGATCAACTTGACGTTATCAGTCTCTAGTTCACCTCATGGTCAACTTGGCGTTATCAGTCTCTAATTCACCTCATGGTCAACATGACATTATCAGTCTCTAATTCACCCCTGTGCTTAAAAAATGTCATTTATTGTTATGGAGTGAGTGGTTGGGCGTAACATACACTCCTACAAGATATGGTGACAACTTTACAAAGTAGGAACAAAACAAAATAATGATGTTTTGGCATAGTGGCTGCCTTCACAAAAATAACAAAACACAGAAACGGACAACAAAATGAAGATAAACTAAACTACTACATGTTCTAGAGTAACCAAAACTAATAGATCTGAAATAGAAAGTGAGATGAAAAAATAAGATAAATCAAGAGGGGAAACATACCATATTACATTATCATCTCACTTTTTATTATGCTTCCCAATGTGAATTTTGTCTTCCTTTCTGCTTGGATTACCTTGCTGCTGTTTCCTGCTGATATTTGTGTTTTGTTCTATTACACTGTAATGACACCCAAGCTTGATGTGCTCACACATTTATATTAACATGGCACTAAACATAGAAGTATTTTTTCTCATAGTTAAAATTATAAGAGGTACATATGGTTGGAGCCACGATAGCTCAGTGGTTAGTGAACTGGACTACAAAGGACAAGGGGTAGGTTTCGATCCCAACTGACGGCTTCCGGGTTCACCCAGCCTTAAATAGGTACCGGATGTTTTTCTGGGAAAGTGAAGTGGCGCGGGTGTAATAACAACCACATTACCCCAAAAATCACGTGCTGAAGGTCTGTAAAATTTATGGTCACAAACACCATATTCCCTATACGCCACACGCCACTTGGCGTGATGGGGGTACTTTACTTTTTTTTTTACTTACATATGGTTCCCATCTTAAACTCTAGATTACGATACCATAGTAAAAATTACAGCATCAAAACACAAATTCCTCAAATTTTGACATTTTTCCATGTTTAAAAACATTACTCCCCTCTGTGTCCCTTCCTAATTATCTCTTCAGGTGACCCCTGAGTGTTTAATGTGTTTACATTGCTGTTGGAATTTTTCTTTTTTGAGATCGTCGGATACAGATACAGATATTTGAGCAAGCAAAATCACCAATTTTCCAGAGCAAGCAACCCTTTGTGACTCGGGAAACACAGAGAATATCGCTATGTGGTAGCCAGATATACTGACGGACTTACGAAGACTGTACCGATAGACATTGTAACACGTCCGGTCCATAAGGTGAAAACATAAATTAACTTGAGCCAGGAGTTTCTAGTCCCCATGTTTTGCTTAGTGTAAACACACAGGAATATGTGTCAAAAGTTCCGAAAAATTACTATTTTTTTTTAGAGCACCTAATGTTACATTTAAATGGTAGTAATTTTTACTACAGTTACTTAATTGGGAGAGTTACAGATAGATATCGTAATCTAGGGTTAAGTAGCTGGGTAGTACTGGTCTTTAATGTGATATTTACTGCTGAAATTGCCACTTAACCATTTACTATTTTAATTTCAATGCACATTAAATATTTTACATATTTCTCTTTAATAATGCACATTTCGACATGGATCACTGAAGTCAACACACAATATCTGTCTGTTTACTTTACTGTGAATCATGGTTAAAGCAAGAATAAGGTGGAGAGGAATACATTTTTAACTAAAGTAACCATAATGTTTTGGCGTTATAAGCCAGTTCTTTGATGCATGAAATCTGTAGTATATAACATTTAAAGTGCTTCCAGTTATAGTTATTCGAAGGCCCCGGTATCACTGCAAACGAATGAAAATCCATAATTGCTCAACCGCCCGTGTCAGTGGAATCATCCGGATTAACATCTCATCAAATATCGAAACAAAGAAAGGAAGCAGCAGTCTCCATCACAGCAGCTACAGCACATGCCAAAATACATACGACCAAGTGGCACTGAAAGTGAATGGAGCTGAACTGTCCTTTGTCACACAATATTATCATTCATTGTAAGCAATCTGAATATGGAAACACTATCCGGAAGAAAAGCATAGCTCACAGTGAGCACAGAGCACTAAACTCAGTAGCTCCGGCAGCATGCCGGACTTGGAATACAAGGAAACTGCAACGAGGAACACTTTTCAGACAGAGCCTTTAGGGTTCTGTTGCCTATCTGCCATATTATATAGTAGGGACCAGTTGTCCCTACTCTCCATTGCTTCTTTTTAAAACATATATCAAAATGTTCATGAATAAAAGCTTTTGTTTATGATAATAGAAGATATTTTAACATCAAATCTAAAGTTGTATCTGTGACTCCCCACTTCCAGTCATGTCTTGACTTTACACAGGCCTTTGGAATATACTTCAGATTTCACACACCAAGAAAGTAAACTGGTCATCTAAATTAAAGTCAACCAAATCAAATCTGATTTTGTATGATAAAATGTGTTATACACTCTAAAGGTAATAGTAAAGTACAAGACTTGAATCGGTGTCTAAGCACACGAGTTTTCACTCATATGTGCCCGGCCGTCTGTCCAGAAGTGGTCGGAGACTTCTAAATAGTATCACTTCAAGCATCGAAAGTCACAATGTGAGGCATCATTCCTCACTTTACCTGGGTGCTACTCTAGTACCCATTTCTGCCAGCGGCTGTGTCAACCACTGGGATATTTTTTTTTCCAACCATGGGTACAATTCACAAACTGCTTCCAGTGGGAATTAAACACGGGTTGCCCGAACGTCAGAAGGCTAGTTGGGTGGTCTTCCCAACTAGGCTATCGAGGCCCCCATGAAGGGGGCCAAAGGAGCTGTCTAAAGTAAAGTTAACCAAATCAAATAGGATTTTGCATGATAAAATGTGTTATATTCTAAATGAGTTGAACGATTGATGTTAGTTATGATTCATAGTTTGTTTGCCAACTTTATTTGATATTTATGTTTCAAAATTGTTCATTGTTTTGGTGCAAGTTATTAAGCATAAATATAGATCTGTATAATATATATGGATCTTTCAGCACATATCAGTTCATTAAGTGTTGACCGTGTTTTACATTTAATCATGTGTTGAGCCGAAAGGTGCAGATAATGCAGCTTGTCGTAAACTGACCTAGTATCCTGTGTGGACAGATAATGAAGAGAAGTAGTCATCAGATGTAGAAAGGTTAAGGGATCTTAGTATTATTTACTAGAGATCTTTATTACTGGTTGTATTTTGACATTCTCAATACTCTGCACTCCTCAGGCATTGATTGTGTTTGACTTTAATACTCTGTACTCTTCAATCATTTATTATGTTTTACATTCTTAATGCTCTATCTATACTCAATCATTGATCGTTTTATATATTCTGGGTTCTTTAGTTTAACAAATGAGTGTGCATAAAGAACTAAATCTAATATGACATATAAACAAACGATACAAGAACACCAGACCAAGAGGCCGACCAAGAAAAAGGTGGATAAACAGAATACTAGAAACACTCAGAGGTACAACAGTTGAAGAGGCCAATAGAAGAGCAAGAAACCATGAACCATATCTTTCCTCAGTGTAAAAGAGAAATGAGGAAAGAAAGAAAGAAGTAAGAAAGAAAGAAAATGAATGTGTTTATACATCGACTCTTCAATTGTTGATCTTATTAAACACTCTTGATTACGTTTCACATTCTGAGTATTCATACAGTAGGTCTTTTTGTATACTATATTCTGATATCATACATGACCAATGTTGGCAGAACTTATATAATATTAATCAAACAAAGAACTCATCACAGGTGAGCATATTATGGAGTATTAGAAATCTAGAAGTGTCAGATAACATCATAATGAAGACATCAACCAGTGCCTTGGTGTATAGGAGGATTGTTGTGATGGATCCAGAAAGGAAGGGTTGTGGAATGTAGATACAACTAGGTCAGATAACATCATAATGAAGACATCAACCAGTGCCTTGGAGTATAGGAGGATTGTTGTGATGGATCCAGAAAGGAAGGGTTGTGGAATGTAGATGCAACTAGGTTTTATCAGGAATTAAGTACAGGCTTCAGTTTCAACCACTATAAGCTGATACCTGTCTATTTCTTGATTGTCATTCACACCCCTGGTCATCACCTTCATTCTCCTTCCCTCCCACTCTAATTAAACTTTTTTGTCCAATAACATGACTTTGATTTTCACCACCCCACTTCCCATCCCATCTCCATTGCACTTACAGTCTACATGCTGACTAGGAGCTCCAGGATCAATTTTCAGCTGTCTTGCATTATTTAATTTTTTTAAAAGTTTATTTATTTTTGTATTCTTTTATAAACCACCGTCATAACTTCTTTGTACAATCATGAATCGCCAGAAATAATAGTAATAACAAAGATAAAGACATCACCTCAGTGCAAAATAAAGACAAGTGGAACAATATTAAAACAGGTAAATAAATTTAAATACTTGGGAACTTTGTTAACCTCAGACGGAAGATGTACAAAAGAGGTATAATGCAGAATGGTTCAGGCAAAAGCAGATTTCCAAAAGATGAGGAAGATACTATGAAATCCATTTTGACAATAGAAACAAGAAAAAGAGTTCTTAAATGTTATGTAGAGCCAGTCTTAACACATGGATGTGAATCATGGACAGTAGGACAACAGACAAGAAAATCACTGGAGTCTGTAGAAATGTGGTTTTACAGAAGAGTGTTGAGAATACCATGGACAGCTAAGAAGAGTAATGAAAATGTTCTGAAAGAGGTCACAGCAAAAATTAGAGCTAATTTCCAATATTATGAAGAGACAATCATCATTTTTGGCCATGTAATGAGAAAAGAACAACTGGAATATATTGTAACAACTGGAAAAAAATTAAGGGATGAAGAGATAGAGGGAAGCAAAGAGAAAAAATACCAGACAGCTTGAGAAAATGGCTTGACAGGCCAACAACAGAAATGATAAATAACTGTCATGATCGAAAGTTGTGGAGAGACATGATCACCTACGCCAGCAGGCCCAGTACTTGATGATGATGATTCTTTTATAATGTTATACATTTCCTTTTCATTATGTCATTTCATTTATTTTCATTCTGTTGTCCGTTTAGGTTCTTCTCATTTACTGAAGAAGGCAGCATGTAGGCCAAAATGTCATGATTTTTTGTTCCTTTTTTGTAAATTACTATACTTTTTAGTGGAGTGTACACCCCACCACGTGATCCTTGCTGCCAGCTTTACCACAGCATTGCAGTTATTTGCATGTTCCCTACTATAAACTGCTTTTGTCTTCTTCTTTTCTCTTTTCACTGATACCTAAAAGGTGTCGTGGTTTATATCATTTGTCGTTCTTGAGCTGCTCGAACTGTCTGAATTAGTGATTTTCCTTTGTTGTTACATGTCTCTGTCACTGCATCTATCCATCTTCTTCTGGGTCTTCCTCTTGGTCTTTTTCCATGCATTCTCGAGAAGAACGCCCTTGATGGTGATTGGTGAGGATTCATTCTGACCAGGTGGCCAAACCATTTAAGTTGTTGTTCTATATATTCTTGGCAGGATTTTGTTCCTACCATTACACTGCTTGTGTAGTCTGATTTAATCAGGACATTTCATGAGCTTTCAGATGCAGAATGAAGCAGGAGACAAACAGCTTGTTTTATATGCAAGGTGAATAGTAGAAGTATATTGAAACGTTACTATTTATAGTTCAAAATTGAATATTTTATCCCACAAAGGTCACATTAGTCTTTGAAGCATTTCTCCTCCCCTATATGTAATCTTCTTCTTTCCTTCCTCATTTGCAGCATCAAAGGGAGATAATAGTTTGTGGACTTTTGCTCTTCTGTTGGCCCTCCTTCTTCTGTTATGTTTCCTAGTGTTTCTAATATCCCATCAATCCATCTTTTTCATGGTTGGCCCTTAGGTCTGGTATTCTTGCAATGCTTATAGAAAGGATCATTATGTTGTGTTTTAATTTTTCTGTCTCAGCACGTGGTCAAACCATTATGTCTGTTGTCTCTTTACATATTCAATGGGGGAGAATCTTCTACTATTCAGCTCCTTGTGGAGCATAGGTCTTCAACAAAGACTTTCCAAGCCGTTCTATTTCTTGCCCATTTTTTTAAAGATTGTTCAATATCTTTCCCATCCTCTTCATCTCTGCTTCCACCTGTCTTCTCCAAGAATATTTTGGTCTTCCTCTTTGTCTTTTTCCTTGGCGATTCCAAAAAAGGGCCTGTTGTTTAATAGTCTCAGTTGGCTTCCGCAGTGTGTGTCATTTCCACCGCCATCATCTTCATTGTATCTCTTTGTCCACTGGTATTTGACTGGTACTTTCCCATAATTCTATGTTAGTGATTTTGTCTTGCCATTTTCAACCTTTTATTCTGTGCAAACATCCATTAATAAAAGTCTTTATCCTCATGATTGTCATTATCGTTGTTCTCCATGTTTCACAGCCATATATGAGGACTTATTTAAAATTTAAAATGGTGAAAATTACTTTTTTCTCATTTTTTCATTTCTGATCTTATCTGTCTGCATCTTTCCCAGTCATGCACCTGACACATTTCATTTCTGTGAACAGAGTTACTTCACCTATAAATGCAGCACAAATTGTAAGAATTATATCTAAAATACCACTTTGAGGTAAAAATTAGCAGCTATGCAGTGTCAGAGAGTACCAGTTGCATTATGGTTAGCATGCTGGCTTGGTGATATATATAATGATCAATGTTAAATCCTAGCCTATTATGCTCCAAATCTATGTCAATAGAAGTGAGAAAGAGAGTATATCAGTGCTTTATATAGTACCAATTCTGACCTATGGAAACGGATTATGGACAGTAGACAAACAAGTGAAAAGACAATTAGAGGCCACAGAGATGGGATTTCTCAGAAGAATGTTGAAAGTTCCCTGGACAGCTAAAAAGACCAATTAGGAAATTCTCAAAGAGGCCAACACAAAAAGGGAACTCTTAAAAAAAACATCAGAAAGAAATAATCAACATTTTTTGGGGGAGACGTTATGAGAAGAGGAAAGTTGGAATACTTGGTCACAGCTGGCAAAATAAAAGGAAAAAGAGATCATGGATGACAAAGAGAGAAAATATTGGATAGCTTTGTGTCATGGCATGGAAAACAGTCAACAACAGAACTGATACGATGCACTCTGGATAGAAGATTGTGGAAGGACATGATCGTCTACGCCAACCGGTATGGCAGATGATGATGATTAGGCTCCAGTCAGCTCAGCTGAAAAATGTGTACTTTGTACAACTTTACAGGGTGTTCTCTACTTTCACCTTTTCAGGGTTAACCAGTTAAACTATGTTTAGGTATGCCACTTGAAAATTAACAATTTCCATTTGTTTAGCTTGTTTCATTGACATTTTCAAATTGAGAGAAGCTAGAAAAATAATTACAGCATTTATTATCTGGGATTTCTTTCTTTCTTTCTTTCTTTTCTTTCTTTCTTCTTTCTTTCTTTCTTTCTTTCTTTTCTTTCTTTCTTTCTTTCTTTCTTTCTTTCTTTCTTTCTTTCTTTCTTTCTTTCTTCTTTCTTTCTTTCATTCATTCTTCCTTTCTTTCTTTCTTTCTTTCTTTCTTTCTTTTCTTTTTTCTTTCTTTCTTTCTTTCTTCCTTCCTTTCTTTCTTTCTTCCTTCCTTCCTTTCTTTCTTTCTTTCTTTCTTTCTTTCTTTCTATCCTGTTATGTTTTTTGCAGGTCGGCATCACAGGTACAAGTCAATAATGTGTTTTCCATCAAGGACACTTTCTGTGGCTTGATACATAATGATATTATATTCTTTGATTATGTCATAGATTTTGTTATGTCAATCCATCTTCTTCTTGGTCTACCTCTATATTTTTCTGGGACTGAGAAGTTAAGAAAGCATGCTCAATACCACCGGGTTTTGGGACCAGTTTTTTTATTGAAGGTTTTGCTTCTCTTCACAAGAAAGTTAGAAACATACAAAGTAGCTAGAGAGGCTTTCAAATAAAAAAAAGATAGGAGGAATGTGTAATAAATGAAATCTATTCTATAGTTGAAAGATTACTGATGGTTATGATTCATAGTTTATGTTTGCCAACTTTATTTGATAATTATGTTTCAAAATTGTTCATTGCTTTGGTGCAGTTTATTAAGCATAAATATAGATCTGTATAATTTATATGGATCTTTCAGTTTACATTTTCTGCAATAGTTATATGAATCTACATTACAAAATTTTATTTCACTTATGTGTTTTTTTTTTAATATGACCCTATTATGATACTTTACAAAATCACTATGACATGTGTTGAAATTATGACTATTTGTTACCAGTATCTACCTGTAACATGTACCTATCAGTGTTTAATAATTTTCTATAATTTGTAATGTTATTTCTATATATTTTTAGTTTTTGGCTCTACAAAAAATCTTGTATGGCTTTCATCACTCACACAAAAATGTGGATTTTCAGTGTATTTATTTATTGAAAAAATAGTTCTTCCACATGAAATAAACCAACCAAATCATTCTGTCAATAAAAGAATTAACTGAAAAAATTACCAACTTATTAATAGTGTCAGAACTATTTCAGCAGCTGATTCATTTTTGTAGCTCTCTCAGATTTTGCTTATGTTTATTGATATGTTATGGCCCAATAAATAATTCTGTCAATAAAAGAATTAGCTTAAAAATTATCTTCTTCTTAATAGTATCAGAACTATTTTAGCAATTGATGCATGTTTGCGGCTCTCTCTGATTTTACTTACATTTGTTATTATGTTATGGCCCATTAAATGTGATTACGATGCTTACATTCTACATCTGCTTTTTAAATGTATATTTTATGAAAACTCGTATTTATTTGTGCAAATTATTTTGTTTTTATGAGGTTTTGATTGGCCTGGCTTACAGATGTAATCACAAATTGTAATAATATACTTTATCATTGCATTTGTTTTACAAATATTTGTTTTTTTGTGTTTGAATTGATTGACCAGTTAAATGGCATAATTTTAGACAACTATCAAAACACACAAAACTAAACATGTTTTTTTCTTCTAAGATAAGAAATAGTCACTGTGATAAATTAGAATTTTCAGTAGCTGGATTATCTCCCTGCTAAAAAAAATGCAGGCACAGTTTCACACCACCATCTCTTTAAACACAGCCAAAAGAATCATAAACTCCAACAGTGTATAGAGAAGATTGACTAAATAAACATCAACAAACTGCATGACTACAACTAGTACAACAACAACAACAACAACAAACTGCATGACTACAACTAGTACAACAACAACAAACTGCATGACTACAACTAGTACAACAATAGCAACAAACTGCATGACTACAACTAGTACAACAACAACAACAAACTACATGATTACAACTAGTACAACAATAGCAACAAACTACATGACTACAACTAGTACAACAACAACAAACTGCATGACTACAACTAGTACAACAATAGCAACAAACTACATGACTACAACTAGTACAACAACAACAACAAATTGCATGACTACAACTAGTACAACAATAGCAACAAACTACATGACTACAACTAGTACAACAACAATAACAACAAACTGCATGACTACAACTAGTACAACAATAGCAACAAACTACATGACTACAACTAGTACAACAATAGCAACAAACTGCATGACTACAACTAGTACAACAATAGCAACAAACTACATGACTACAACTAGTGCAACAATAACAACAAACTACATGACTACAACTAGTACAACAATAGCAACAAACACATGACTACAACTAGTACAACAATAGCAACAAACTACATGACTACAACTAGTACAACAATAGCAACAAACTACATGACTACAACTAGTACAACAATAGCAACAAACTTCATGACTACAACTAGTACAACAATAACAACAAACTACATGGCTACAACTAGTACAACAATATCAACAAACTACATGACTACAACTAGTACAACAATAACAACAAACTACATGACTACAACTAGTACAACAATAGCAACAAACTACATGACTACAACTAGTACAACAATAACAACAAACTACATGACTACAACTAGTACAACAATATCAACAAACTACATGACTACAACTAGTACAACAATAACAGCAAACTACATTACTACAACTAGTACAACAATAACAACTAACTACATGACTACAACTAGTACAACAATAGCAACAAACTACATGACTACAACTAGTACAACAATAACAACAAACTACATGACTACAACTAGTACAACAATAACAACAAACTACATGACTACAACTAGTACAACAATAGCAACAAACTACATGACTACAACTAGTACAACAACAACAACAAACTGCATGACTACAACTAGTACAACAATAGCAACAAACTACATGACTACAACTAGTACAACAATAGCAACAAACTGCATGACTACAACTAGTACAACAATAGCAACAAACTGAATGATTACAACTAGTACAACAATAGCAACAAACTGCATGATTACAACTAGTACAACAATAACAACAAACTACATGGCTACAACTAGTACAACAATAGCAACAAACTGCATGGCTACAACTAGTACAACAATAACAACAAATTACATGGCTACAACTAGTACAACAATAACAACAAACTACATGACTACAACTAGTACAACAATAACAACAGACTACATGGCTACAACTAGTACAACAATAACAACAAACTACATGGCTACAACTAGTACAACAATAGCAACAAACTGCATGGCTACAACTAGTACAACAATAACAACAAACTACATGGCTACAACTAGTACAACAATAACAACAAACTACATGACTACAACTAGTACAACAATAGCAACAAACTACATGACTACAACTAGTACAACAATAACAACAAACTACATGACTACAACTAGTACAACAATAACAACAAACTACATGACTACAACTAGTACAACAATAGCAACAAACTACATGACTACAACTAGTACAACAACAACAACAAACTGCATGACTACAACTAGTACAACAATAGCAACAAACTACATGACTACAACTAGTACAACAATAGCAACAAACTGCATGACTACAACTAGTACAACAATAGCAACAAACTACATGACTACAACTAGTACAACAATAACAACAAACTACATGATTACAGCTAGTACAACAACAACAACAAACTGCATGACTACAACTAGTACAACAATAGCAACAAACTACATGACTACAACTAGTACAACAATAACAACAAACTACATGATTACAACTAGTACAACAAACTACATGATTACAACTAGTACTCAATAGCAACAAACTGCATGGCTACAACTAGTACAACAACAACAACAAACTGCATGACTACAGCTAGCACAACAATAGCAACAAACTGCATGACTACAACTAGTACAACAATAACAGCAAACTGCATGGCTACAACTAGTACAACAACAACAACAAACTGCATGACTACAACTAGTACAACAATAACAACAAACTACATGACTACAACTAGTACAACAATAACAACAAACTACATGACTACAACTAGTACAACAAACTACATGATTACAACTAGTACAACAATAGCAACAAACTGCATGGCTACAACTAGTACAACAACAACAACAAACTGCATGACTACAACTAGTACAACAACAAACTGCATGACTGCAACTAGTACAACAATAGCAACAAACTACATGACTACAACTAGTACAACAACAACAACAAACTGCATGACAGGTAACCAAATTTGAATTAATAAATAACAGTTTAGAAACAAATTTATGGAGAGACACGATCTCCTCTACAATAACCATGGTAATTGAAGAACTCACTACCTTATGATACACACTTTTAATTTACTTTGTATTTTGTGTTCTTTGCAGCAGCATTGTTCTCCTTGTTTTGCTAACTTTATATTTACATAATTGCCAATTTATTATTGTTACTTTTAATCACTGAAATCTTGAGATCTGAAAGTTACAATATAATCAACATTTTAAATTGATATATCTTATACATAGTAAAAGTAAAGTAAAGTACCCCCGTCACACCAAGTGGCGTACAGGGAAAAATGGTGTTAGTGACCCTATATTTTACAGACCTTCAGCACATGATTTTTGGGGTAATGTGGTTGGTATTACGCCCGTGCTGCTTTACTTTCCCAGAAAAAAATCTGGTACCCTTTTAAGGCTGGGTGAACCCGAATCCGTCGGTTGGGATCGAACCCTACCCCTTGTCCTTTGTAGTCCAGTTCACTAACCACTGAGCTATCGCGGCTCCTGTCTTATATATAAATTATATATATATATTTGATAAATCTTCATCCCAATGTTGTGCTACTAATGCTAGGCCTGGACTCTAGATGCAAGAACAATAAGAAAAATCATCTCTATTGAGATTAAATGTGTTAGACGAATGACAGGAAACAGTCTGAGAGATATATTTCTGAAATGAAGAACTGAGAAAAAAGCCAAGAATAACCCCCGCCATAGAATATATAAAGAAATAACAGATAAAATGGTTTGGCCATGTGACAAGGCAGAAAGATGAAAATACAACACAATGAGCCTTCAATAAATGTTGCAAGAACACCAGATCCAAAGGCTTGACAAAGATGGATTGACGGAATATTAGGAGCACTATGAAACATAACAGCAGCAGAGGTGAACAGAAGAGCAAAAGACCACAAATTATATCTCCCCTTGACGCTGAAAGGCAGATGAGGAAGGAAAGAAGAAGAATTTGATATATTAAAACTTGTTTGCTTCTCTTTTCCTTAATTATTTAATGGTAAAAATCCTAGTTAGAATATAGAATGAGTCTCTAGTAGTTAGTGCTCTGGTTTCCTGATCAGAATGATGTGGGTTCCATTCCCAGAACGGTGGATTTTTCCAGACCGACATGGCTCTGGGGTTCACCCAACCGATAAAAATGGGAATCAGAGATTTTTTTGGGAAATAAAGGCTGTCTGGTGGGATACTGACCTCATCACCTAAAGATGTGCTGTGGTAATGGAAAAATATGATCACTAACACAATATCCATATTCCCAATAAGCCTTGCAAGGCATGGAAGGAGCCTTTCAAATGAAACCTCAGATATTTTCTGTCTCAAAAGTTAGGAACCACTGTAGAGCAGTGGTTAGTGAACCTGCCTACCTTAAAGGCAAGAGATTGGGATCAATCCAGATTAATGGCTTCTAGGTTTTCCCAGTCTTAATTAGGTACCGGGTTTTTTTTTTCTGGTTTAGATGGTTGGTACTGATATCTCACTATCCAAAATATGTGTAGTGGTGAAAAATGTGGGCGTTAACACCATATCATCCTTATGTCACTCTCAAGTCAGGACAAAGGTTGTCTTCACTAAAGTTATGTTACTGACCTGGAGCCACAACTGCCGTGTGGTGAATTCTCGAGGGAAGACAAAGTGGAAGTAAGGAATGACAAGCTGATCAGTGTGTATCAGGCATCCAGTGCTGTGATCATAATTAGTGAATTGTTTCAGGGGAAGAGACATGTTTATAACATTCTGAAACAATCAACAAATAATCAACAGAA
>JAVIAB010000091.1:43111612-43119112 GCA_032433765.1 Megaustenia siamemsis | reverse complement strand
TGAGGAGATGAGATGAGATGAGGAGATGAGATGAGGAGATGAGATGAGGAGATGAGATGAGGAGAGAGATGAGATGAGATGAGGAGATGAGATGAGGAGATGAGATGAGGAGATGAGATGAGGAGATGAGATGAGGAGATGAGATGAGGAGATGAGATGAGGAGATGAGGAGATGAGATGAGATGAGATGAGGAGATGAGATGAGATGAGGAGATGAGATGAGATGAGGAGATGAGATGAGATGAGGAGATGAGGAGATGAGATGAGGAGATGAGATGAGATGAGGAGATGAGATGAGATGAGGAGATGAGATGAGATGAGGAGATGAGATGAGATGAGGAGATGAGATGAGATGAGGAGATGAGATGATGAGATGAGATGATGAGATGAGATGATGAGATGAAGAGATGAGATGAGATGATGAGATGAGATGAGATGATGAGATGAGATGAGATGATGAGATGAGATGAGATGATGAGATGAGATGATGAGATGAGATGAGATGATGAGATGAGATGATGAGATGAGATGAGATGATGAGATGAGATGATATGATGAGATGATATGATGAGATGAGATGAGATGATGAGATGAGATGATGAGATGAGATGAGATGAGATGATGAGATGAGATGATGAGATGAGATGAGATGAGATGAGATGATGAGATGAGATGATGAGATGAGATGAGATGAGATGAGATGATGAGATGAGATGAGATGAGGAGATGATGAGGAGATGAGATGAGATGAGGAGATGAGATGAGATGAGGAGATATGAGGAGATGAGATGAGATGAGGAGATGAGATGAGGAGATGAGGAGATGATGAGATGAGGAGATGAGGAGATGAGGAGATGATGAGATGAGGAGATGATGAGATGAGGAGATGATGAGATGAGGAGATGATGAGATGAGGAGATGATGAGATGAGGAGATGATGAGATGAGGAGATGATGAGATGAGGAGATGATGAGATGAGGAGATGATGAGATGAGGAGATGAGGAGATGAGGAGATGAGGAGATGAGATGATGAGATGAGATGATGAGATGAGATGATGAGATGAGATGATAAGATGAGATGAGATGATGAGATGAGATGATGAGATGAGATGAGATGAGATGATGAGATGAGATGAGATGAGATGATGAGATGAGATGAGATGATGAGATGAGATGAGATGATGAGATGAGATGAGATGAGATGAGATGAGAAGATAAGATAAGATAAGATAAGATAAGATAAGATAAGATTACATGACATTAGATAGATAGATTGATCGATTGATTGATTAAGCAGACATCCATTTTCACACTCCCCCTCCCACCTCACTCCCACCCCTCCCCCAAACCTATTAACAATCAGATGTAACAAATCACTACAAACCTCTTGTTATGCACAATGTGTTCAAACACAATGAGATAGGTGTTTCCCTTCCTGGAATATTTTGTTTGTTCAAGACATGTTTTAGGTGTTATTCAATTCAAATGTTGAATAGCAATGGTGATAGTACACAACCATGTATGACTCAGGTTGTCAAATGCAAGTGCATTGATGAGTCCATTGTTTTTCTGTACCACTTTTGGCACATTAAGTACATTACTGTGATATTATCCATTGTACTCCATCATTAACAAATACTGTTGAATATCCCTCTCTCTCCTTTCAAAGAGTTTGTTGTGTTGTCCTGGCTTGATAATAAAGATAATGTGGGTTTGGTCATAACTGGACACACTCCTGTCAACTCAGTTAAAGAAAGTTAATACTGACTCAGTTAGTTTGGGAGAAAGGTAGCTAACAATGAGGTAGAGCACTGGCCCCCTGATCTCCAAAGCTGTGGCTCAGTATGATACTTCACTCACCTACAACATTAAAATATCTTGGGACCCTTTTACTTTATCAAAAGTCTGTTCTTTGGTCTTTAGACTTGACTGACCTGCAGAAATGTCCCAGCACTGCAGGTGGGGCATTCCCCATATAAGCTACAGCCCTGGTCCAGCAACCAAAAAAGTGCTCATCTTAAACATTCATACTCTTCTAGTGAACATGTTGTGTTTAGAAAAAAAGGTGCACAGCTCATGTTTGCACAGTTTATGGTTTTTGGTGTGTTTTTTTTTAAAACTGTGCAATATAATTTTGACAATAGAAACATGAAAAAGAGTTC
The DNA here is from genome assembly GCA_032433765.1 of Megaustenia siamemsis. Classification (NCBI taxonomy): domain Eukaryota; kingdom Metazoa; phylum Mollusca; class Gastropoda; order Stylommatophora; family Ariophantidae; genus Megaustenia; species Megaustenia siamemsis. The sequence continues at coordinate 43,116,949 of JAVIAB010000091.1, read as the reverse complement.
TTAAATGTTATATAGAGCCAGTCTTAACATATGGATGTGAATCATGGACAATAGGATAACAGACAAGAAAATCACTGGAAGTTGTAGAAAGGTGGTTTTACAGAAGAATGTTGAGAATACCATAGCAAGCTAAGAAGAGTAAAGAAAACGTTCTGAAAGAGGCCAAAGCAAGAAGAGAACTAATTTCCAATATTAGGAAGAAACAATCCTCCTTTTTTGGCCATGTAATGAAAAGGGAACAGTAGGAATATATTGTAACAACTGGAAAAAATGAGGGATAAAGAAATAGAGGGAAGGAAGCGAAGACAAAATATACCAGACAGCTTAAGAGAATGTCTTGGCAGAAGGTCAACAACAGAAATGATAAATAACTGTGGAAATCGAAAGTTTTGGAGAAACATGATCACCTATGCCAGCAGGCACGGTACTTGATGATGTTTTAAAAATTTAAATTAATTTCTTCCTCCTAGTATTTATGAGTGTCTGTTCATTTCCCTGGAGCACATCTACTGATTGCGTTAAATGTATAATATGTTCTTCATATTTTATTCGTGATATACGATGTTCAAATATTTATGCTGTTATTTGAAACTGATGCTGTAGTACATCTTTGGCTCAGCACCTTCTTCTAATTTTTTTTTTTATTTAAATTAATCTTTCTGCTCCAAGCTTTTGTAATTGTATACACATTTGACTGGAACACATCTATTGGATTAAAGGCTGAACAACTTGGCTGTGTGAATAAACTGTTCATCTCTTATTTGCTCTCCATACTTTCCCCGGTGATGTAAAATGTTCAATATAGATGTTGTTATTTGAAACTTTAACTTGTATTACATCAAAGTCTAACAACAAATGTGTTAGTTTTTTTTTTAATGTGTGCTTCATGAGCTCTTCTGTTTTCATTGTTGCTTTATTATATGTAGTTTTTCACATGATTTAATTTTCTTATTATTATTTAGCTGTTTGTTTTTATTTTTGGTATAAAATTATTTAGTTCTTAAATGTTATGTAGAGCCAGTCTTGACATATGGATGTGAATCATGGACAGTAGGATAACAGACAAGAAAATCACTGGAAGCTATAGAAATGTGGTTTTACAGAAGAATGTTGAGAATACCTTAGATAGATAAGAAGAGTAAAGAAAATGTTCTGAAAGAGGACAAGCAAAAAGAGAGCTAAGATCCAATATTAGGAAGAAACAATCATCATTGAGTACTGTCTCCACATCAAAGGTTGGCTACAATGGAGCATCATTTCGCTCTGTCTCTTGCTTTGATGGTACAGATTGTCATAGGCTGATTTGTCCATCTTTTAATGTTACTTGTCCATGTTAGTCTTGGTCTGCCTCTATTACCTTGTATTTTCCCTTCCAATATTACTTTTAGTAGGCTGTTGTGTCTTTTAACATGACCCAAAAATCTCATTTGTCTTGTTCTAATTGTGTTTAGTAGTTCTCTTTTCATTTTTAGTTGTTTTAAAACTTCATTTGTTTTCTTTTCTTTCCATCCAATTCTACATATTCTTCTATTAAATCCACATTTCAAAGGCTTCAATTTTCCATTCTCTTTTCTATTATAATGTCCATGTTTCTGCACCATACAAGAATATTGAGAAGATGTAACATTTTGCTATTCTTAGTTTTAGCCCCGTGTTATTTGTTTTGATGTTAGTATACTTTCCATGTCATTAAAATTACTTTTTGCCATTCCCTATTCTTTTGATTATTGCAGTTGTACATTTTCTATCACTGGTATGTCCATGGTATTGTTATTCCATTAGGAAGAAACAATCATCATTTTTTGGCCATGTAATGAGAAGAGAACAGCTGGAATATAATGTAACAACTGGGAAAATTGAGGGATGAAGAGATAGAGGGAAGCAAAGAGCAAAGATACCAGGCAGCTTAAGAGAATGACTTGGCAGAAGATCAACAACAGAAATGATAAATAACTGTCGAGATCGTAAGTTGTGGAGAGACATGATCACCTACACCAGCTGGCCCGGTATTTGATATTGATAAAATAATAACTGGATTGAACAGAGTTAAACTGAACTGAACCAGTTGACTTGTTTAAATTGGATGAAAGTAGTTTAACCAGTTCAAACTGATTTAAACCAGTTCAAATTGTTTAATGTAGTTTATGCTTTACAAACAAATAAAAACTGAATTGAACTGGTTATTCTGGTTTAATAGAACAAAGAAGTATGTGTTAGCACTCGGAAAAATTGACAGACAAACAACAATAGAAAAAACGAAGAACAATATATGGTCCGAAGTGGGATCGAACCCGTACTCAGTGGCACCGCGCCTTGCCACGAGAAGCCGAACGCTTGGTACACTGCCACGCAGCCAACTAAAAAATTGGCTATTGCAGTAGTGTCTTCCACGAAAGGCGATCTCAATGACTATAGCATAGGGTAACGATCACAGACCGAAATAAATTGTATATTTGTACTTTCCTATTAATGCAAGTATCTCCCAGTAGGGCTGAATACTTGTGTTGTAGACAAACATTTATTGGACGAAACAGCACGAATAGTAGTTCCCAGTGGTTATATACTGGGTACAAATAATAATACATAAATATTATTATATGGGGAACTTCCGAGGCGATAATAGGGAATAATAGAACAAAGAAGTATGTGTTAGCACTCGGAAAAATTGACAGACAAACAACAATAGAAAAAAACGAAGAACAATATATGGTCCGAAGTAGGATCGAACCCGTACTCAGTGGCACCGCGCCTTGCCACGAGAAGCCGAACGCTTGGTACACTGCCACGCAGCCAACTAAAAAATTGGCTATTGCAGTAGTGTCTTCCACGAAAGGCGATCTCAATGACTATAGCATAGGGTAACGATCACAGACCGGAAATAAATTGTATATTTGTACTTTCCTATTAATGCAAGTATCTCCCAGTAGGGCTGAATACTTGTGTTGTAGACAAACATTTATTGGACGAAACAGCACGAATAGTAGTTCCCAGTGGTTATATACTGGGTACAAATAATAATACATAAATATTATTATATGGGGAACTTCCGAGGCGATAATAGGGAATAATAGAACAAAGAAGTATGTGTTAGCACTCGGAAAAATTGACAGACAAACAACAATAGAAAAAAACGAAGAACAATATATACTTCGGACCATATATTGTTCTTCGTTTTTTTCTATTGTTGTTTGTCTGTCAATTTTTCCGAGTGCTAACACATACTTCTTTGTTCTATTATTCCCTATTATCGCCTCGGAAGTTCCCCATATAATATATTTATGTATTATTATTTGTACCCAGTATATAACCACTGGGAACTACTATTCGTGCTGTTTCGTCCAATAAATGTTTGTCTACAACACAAGTATTCAGCCCTACTGGGAGATACTTGCATTAATAGGAAAGTACAAATATACAATTTATTTCCGGTCTGTGATCGTTACCCTATGCTATAGTCATTGAGATCGCCTTTCGTGGAAGACACTACTGCAATAGCCAATTTTTTAGTTGGCTGCGTGGCAGTGTACCAAGCGTTCGGCTTCTCGTGGCAAGGCGCGGTGCCACTGAGTACGGGTTCGATCCCACTTCGGACCATATATTGTTCTTCGTTTTTTTCTATTGTTGTTTGTCTGTCAATTTTTCCGAGTGCTAACACATACTTCTTTGTTCTATTATTCCCTATTATCGCCTCGGAAGTTCCCCATATAATAATATTTATGTATTATTATTTGTACCCAGTATATAACCACTGGGAACTACTATTCGTGCTGTTTCGTCCAATAAATGTTTGTCTACAACACAAGTATTCAGCCCTACTGGGAGATACTTGCATTAATAGGAAAGTACAAATATACAATTTATTTCCGGTCTGTGATCGTTACCCTATGCTATAGTCATTGAGATCGCCTTTCGTGGAAGACACTACTGCAATAGCCAATTTTTTAGTTGGCTGCGTGGCAGTGTACCAAGCGTTCGGCTTCTCGTGGCAAGGCGCGGTGCCACTGAGTACGGGTTCGATCCCACTTCGGACCATATATTGTTCTTCGTTTTTTTCTATTGTTGTTTGTCTGTCAATTTTTCCGAGTGCTAACACATACTTCTTTGTTCTATTATTCCCTATTATCGCCTCGGAAGTTCCCCATATAATAATATTTATGTATTATTATTTGTACCCAGTATATAACCACTGGGAACTACTATTCGTGCTGTTTCGTCCAATAAATGTTTGTCTACAACACAAGTATTCAGCCCTACTGGGAGATACTTGCATTAATAGGAAAGTACAAATATACAATTTATTTCCGGTCTGTGATCGTTACCCTATGCTATAGTCATTGAGATCGCCTTTCGTGGAAGACACTACTGCAATAGCCAATTTTTTAGTTGGCTGCGTGGCAGTGTACCAAGCGTTCGGCTTCTCGTGGCAAGGCGCGGTGCCACTGAGTACGGGTTCGATCCCACTTCGGACCATATATTGTTCTTCGTTTTTTTCTATTGTTGTTTGTCTGTCAATTTTTCCGAGTGCTAACACATACTTCTTTGTTCTATTATTCCCTATTATCGCCTCGGAAGTTCCCCATATAATAATATTTATGTATTATTATTTGTACCCAGTATATTCTGGTTTAAACTGGTTTAATGTGGAAAAAAAGGAAAAATTAGGGTACAGATTATTTTGATCAATAAAACCATGGACCATAAAATAATAGTTCTCCACCTTTCGAGCCGTAGCCGGCCCATAGGGCGTAGACCAAGATACACCTTCTCCTATCTGAATTTTTGTTCTAGCAGTTTTCAATTCTTTTAAAGATATTTTATCAAATCTCGCCATTTGTCTCTGTTCTGTGCAAGCAGCTCTATCTCATTGAGGGAGCCGAATCCTGCTGTTCTTGCCTCTCTCATCAATATTCTTCTCAGTGTCTCCCTGGGTCTTCCTCTTTTTCTCTTACCTTTTGTTTCCCATATGAGGGCTTGCTTTGCTATTCGGTTATTATCTCTTCTCATCACATGCCCATCACATGACCATCGTCTTTTCTTTATTACTGAAAATAATAGTGCATAAAATTATTTTTTGTGCAAATTATGGTTCACTGAATTATGATCCAAAAAATTAACGATTGCACTATCTCTTTGTTGCTCTTTTTGTCTTGTGCTAATTTTTCTCTTTTTTGTACCAGGTTTTTTCATTTTGCTATGCTTATTAGCTGACTTTGAATTATGCAAAAAGGAAGCTCTCAAGAAACATCATAAAGTCTGAGAAAGAAACAATCAACATTTCTCGGGCACATGAGAAGAGGAGCGTTGGAATACTTGGTTACAACTGGCAAAATACAGGGT